>VMDO01002660.1:79092-104729 GCA_007922755.1 Pedetes capensis
TAAGCAGGGTCAGGCCTGGTTAGTACCTGGATGGGAGACTGCCTGGGAACACCAGAA
The DNA here is from genome assembly GCA_007922755.1 of Pedetes capensis. Taxonomy (NCBI): domain Eukaryota; kingdom Metazoa; phylum Chordata; class Mammalia; order Rodentia; family Pedetidae; genus Pedetes; species Pedetes capensis. The sequence goes on from VMDO01002660.1 coordinate 79,150, forward strand.
GCTGTAGGCTTGGGAGAAGGACCTGGCAACCCCCTCCCAAAAATCAATCTGCCATTGAAAACCCTATGCACAGCAGAGAAGCACTGACAATAGTGTTTCCCCTGTTGTACAGAGGGTCGCTATGAGTCGGATACCGACTCGATGACACCTAACAACAACAACAACAATAACAACAACAACACACACACACACACACACACACACACACACAGTTACCCAATTTCCCAGCTGGTTCAGGTTCAGAAAAAAATTTTAAATGATTGACACTAGAATGGGTTCTGGTTCATGTTCAGTTTGAAGCGCTGCTATCTACTCATGGCATTTAAACCCAAACTGAGCTCCAATGCTCTAAACTGTAACATTGAAACTGCACCCAAACCAGAGCCCAGTTTTTCAAAAGTTTGAAGCCCTGCTAAAGACCCCTAAAAGGTTACACTTAACACCAGTAGGGCTAACCTGACCTGAATAAACCCGTCTCCCACCAAAACAAACCAACTTTAGAACGAGCCTGAATAATAGAATGTTGATCTGAGGCAGGATAGAGAGATAGAAAAATTGCAGGTACATGGGACAGAAAGGGCTTCTGTCATCCTGGAAATAGGTCTGAGGCTTATCACCCCAGAATTCCAGCACACTCAGAAGACAAAGGCTGCTGTGAGCCCTGCCTGCCTAGAAACCAGTGCTTCCTTAAGAATCTCACTAAACCAGACCATAGACTATAATTAGCAGACCTAGGCAATTTCCTTAAGACATGATATGTTAGGAATTTCCTCAGCTATCTCAATCTAGGCATTTTAACAGTGCTTCTTTTAACTTGTAAATCTATACCAGACATCCATTGGGACCCCACTAAGCAATGTAACTTCAAAAGCCTCAAATCATACATACATACCCACTGTGGAGACACCTAAGTACACCCGTCTGTAGATGCCTGTGCTTCACTCTGAAAGCATATACTATCTCTCACCACTTTAGTAAACTTCCAACTGCTTCACTCTCATACTGACTCATCCTAAAATTCATTTCTGCAACAGAACCAAGGACCCAACATCTCCCCTGAGTGGAGGTCCCAAAGGGGACCTCCTCAGAGCAGGTAGTTATGTTGGGGTACAGCACCCTTAAGTCCCCTGACAGGTCCACCAGTAACTGCCAGAACAATGCCCAAGTTTGTTAGTTCTGGTCCTCCAAGAAGCACATACAAAGACAGAACTATATTTATAGACATTTATTTGGAGAAATGCCTATCAGGGTTAAAATGGAGAGGAAGCAGAGGTGGTCTTTAGACTACATGATCTGTCTGACCCCATGAAGGTGTGAAGTTTTTCTTTGCATGTGTCTGCTTGAATGGGCCACACAATGCCTGGATATCTGGTGAAATATTTCTGGTTGTGTCCATAAGGGTGTTTCTGGAAGAGGCTAGAATTTGAGTTGATAGTAAAGGAGATTGTGGTCCCCAATATGGGTGGGCATCACCCAGTCTGTAGGAGGCCTGAATAAAATAAAAAGGTGCAGGAAGACTGAATTGTTCTTCTGCCTGACAGTTGAGCTGAGACATCTACCTTCTGCCCTTGAGCTGGGACTGACACCAATGCTTCTAGTTCTTAGGCCTTTGGGCAGCAGATCTTGGGATTTAACCTCTATAATTGTGTGAGCCAATTCTTTCTAATAAATATTGGGTGGATTGATGGATGGATAGATAGATCCTGTTGGTTCTGTTTCTCTGGGGAATCCAAGGACAGAAAGAAAGTGGGAAGAAAGTATGGTTGAAAGTATGCTTATCTTATGGACAATTCCAATCAAGTTGAAGGTCAGTTGATAAACACTCAAGTCAAAGTTTCTCATTGGAGGATCCCCTACCTCACAGAATACCTGCTTCCCTCAGTCATTGTTCTGATGGATATAACCTATGGAACATTTAACTTTGGCATGGAAATACCAGTAGATACAGAGAGTAGTAGCTGGGTCCAATTAAGCTTCCTTCAGCATGAAATCCAAATGATGCATTTTCATGGCTAGCTCGCTCTACCCTCATACTGCACATCCAGCCACCACTTATCTTAGTGATACTGGTACCTGCGTTCCAGAAAGATGACAGGTACCAATGTCAGCTTGGACCCTAGATCAAATAATCCTAAAAATGCCTGGATATTCTCCTTTGCCAGTGTATAGACACCCTAGTAAATCTTTAGGATTTGTCATTGTATACATATGCAATTATTTAACAGGATCTTTTCTTCTAGATACTCAGCTACCTCTACCATCTGTGGATTCCTTATATGAAAATTCCCTCAGGTCTGGTAACTGAGCAAGTGATTGTGATGGTTTGTTAGGACAAGTACTATCGATTTCTTGCTTTTCCATTCTCCTCTTATTTGGTTATAGATGTTAAACAGCACACTGTTCCTTGTTCATCTGTTTTGTCTATAGGAGTATTACCTTCAATTAATCATCTCTCAGATACTCTGTGAGTCAAGCCCCTTAACTGCCCCTCCAATTTCACTAGTTGTTGCAGTAATTAAGACCTCTTGGCTTTTGGTAGTTAAGCACCAGTCCTTCAGGGTCCTGTATTACTTCAGGGTCCATTACCCTCAAATGATATTAGCAATCCCAGCTCTGTGACCACCTCATCATCAGCCCTGTTAAAAAGAAGAGCCTCCACTAATAGTAATGATACTGATGCCCTCTCACAGGAACCTTCTTGGTAGCCTCAGTGAATTATGTATTTTCTGTTCCCTGCCTTGGAACAAAATCACGTGAGGTTTCTGCCCTCTAATAGGTCCATTCCAGCATGACCATTTCCCTCAGCCTCTTCATTCTTTTTCCTACCATTTACCAGAACTATATGGGCATTTGCATTTAACTGAGTGTTGACCATCTGTATTTTCAGACTTTTAAGAGCCACTCCAAAGGAATTTGCTCCATCTCTTGGGATTCTTATTAGTATGATATCTTAGTCTGTTTGTGCTTATACAACAAAATGTCTAAGACTATGTAATTTATAAGGATCAGAAATGTATTTATCACAGTTAGGAAGAACAGATATCTGAGATCAAAATGCAGACAGGTTTGGTGTCTGGTGAGGACCCAGTCTCTGCTTCCAAACTACATCCTCCAGCAGGGATAATCACTGTCCCCAAATGGCATAAGAGATGGAAGGGCACAAAGGGCCTTGTTGCCTGTTAAAGATTATTGATCCCATTCACCTGTATGACTTAATCACCTCCTCCAAAAGGCACTATCTCTCAAAAATATCATATTGGTAGTTGTTTCAACATATGAATTTGGGGAGACATTCAAACCACAGCAGATGATAAATAGTGTGCTCCAATAAATGCCCCTAAATAATAAATTCTTGTTTTTCTAGTCTTATATTCTTTGATAAAGCATCATTAAAATTCAGCCTCAGGAGCACTCCCCTGGCTTTTACTAGAACATGCTATTTCTTACAGCTCCTTCAGCATATAATCTTTTTATTCCTCATCTGACCCTACATTTCTCCACTGACTTTATGCTGAATTTAATTTTAGCCACTTTCCTTGAAGCCAGGAAAGAAGATAGGGGTATCCCATGAGTGCAAACCTACCTGTTGCTTTGTGAAGGAGGGGCCTTTGTGTCATCTTCCATAGTAAGAGAAGCACATAGCTCTCCACACAGTGTGATTCAGGCCCATATGAGCTCATCACTAAACTTCTTAAACACTTAAGAAGAAAAAATATACTGAGCTTACACAGTTTTCCAACTGAATAAGAAAATATAAATACTTCCCCACTTATTATATGAGATAAGCAATAACTGTGATACCAAAACCTTACAATAAAGGAAAATTATAGATGGAGCCAGCATAAAAGACAAGATGATTGAATCAATCTAAAAGACTAACAGAAATGAGATTTTGACCATTATATAGCTTTTCTAATCTTAAGTTTACAGTCAATGATAAGGCCCAGGCAAAGCAGACAGAAGTCTTGAACAATGCCCATGGATGCCAAGGTTCCTCATTCTTGCATTGGATGGGCTCTTTTGGCCAAACTGAGAAAACACAAACTTCATTACCTTCCATAACATAAAATATTTTAAGTTATGACATCTGTCCTTTTCTTATCCCAGTAATTATATAACTTCCACAACATTTTCCTGGGAGCCATACATCATAAATTCATAGATTCTGGTTTTGTTTACCATAATCAATATTAAATTATGGATGTCTTATGAAAGCACTTCATAGATAAAGATTTGCCTTCTAGGAATTAATACTACTTACATGAAGTCTTTTATAAATATGTATACAAGGAGATTCACCCACATTATTTGCTTGCTTGCTTTCCTGGAAACATCCCCCAAGATGCTTCCAAGAGAGAAATTAATCAGAAGCTAGCTGTTTAACTCTTATCTGTTCAGAAGCCAGTGAGTATCACAAGCCTAGATGCTCAGATACTAACCAAGATGTTTTCAAATAAAATCTGCAATATATAAAGAGACAACATCATGAAATTGGTTTGACATTTGAAAACTAATTAATGTAATTCATCATATAACAATAAGTAAGATAAACCATATGTCAGTAGATTCAGAGAAAGAAAACAAACAAAGCAACACTCATTAACAAAATAAATTATCAGCAAACTAGGAACAGAAGGGAACTTTTTTAACCTGCGAAGTTTATCTATTAAAAACTGACTGTTAGCATAGTACTTAGTGGTAAAACATGGACTCCTTTCCTTCAATATTGGGATTAAGCCAAGGAATGTCAATCTCTTCACTTCCATTCAGCATTTAGTTGATGTCCTAGCCAGGGCAGTGAGGAGTGGGAGGAAAGAGCCGGAATAAATATTGGAAAAGACATAATAAATTGTCACCAATTATATTTCTGTGTTTGTAGAAAACCTGAAATATCCTCCAAAGTATTTTTGGTTGGTTGGTAGGTGCCATCGAGTCGGTATCTGACTCATAGGGACCCTCATAGGGTTTTCAATGGCTGACTGTTTCGGGATTGCCTTGGGAGTGGATTACCAGACACTTCTCCCATTTTTGCGGTGCTGGGAATTGAACTCGGGTCCTCAGAGACTGCAGCACAGTGCTCTACCAACTGAGCCCCTCCAAAGTATAAGAGGGTAAATTTAGTAAGATCAAAATATGAAATGATTACATATCCTTATACTGGATCAATTGGACAAATTTATTTAAAATTTGCAATAGTATCAAAAGCAGCAAACATCTAAGAATATGCTAGTTTTAAGATGTACAGTTTTTTATTCTGTTTGTTTTCTGTTTTTTGTATTGTTTTGTTTTCCAGTACTGAGTGGTTGAACCTAGGGCCCTGCACATACTTTGCAAGTGCTTTACTACTGGGCTGCACCCCTAACCCCTTTTTTACTTTTTATATTGAGACAGGGTCTCTTTAAGTTAGGCAGACTGCCTCTGGTTTCAAAGATCCTCCTGCCTCTGCTTCCTGAGTTGCTGGAATAACAAGTGTGTGCCACCTCACACAGCTGATTGACAATTTTTATATGCTGAAAATAAAAATTAAAACAAAACCCTGAGTAATTAAAGAATATTTAAATAAATGAAGGCATAAACAATATTAATGGATGGAAGACCCAATATTTTAGACTAATGTTTTGAATTTACTCTAGATTTATAGAAAAAGTCAATGTAATACCAATTGAAATCTCAGGAAGTGCTTTTTTGTATGAGGAAATTAATAAACTGAATCTAAAATGTATATGGAAATAGAAGAAATCTGAAACAGCCAAGACAGTCTTCAAGAACAAGCTGGAGGGCATACCAACACCAAATATCAAGGCCCAAGACCCTCTAGTGTCTGTACAATGATACTCTAATAGACTAATGAATAAAAAAGAGGGGGAAAACTATGGGTATTTTTCACTAAAGGCAAATACTTTGTTTCTTACTCCATTTCCTATCCCTACCCAAGATCATCTCCCCACCAAACTAGACTGTAAGCTTTACATCTTGGGGAAGAGAAAATACAGAAGACTCTCCAAAAGAAACATGCAAAAGAAAGGTCAATTATTGGCTTTTGAGTTTGCAAGGATGAAAATCATGGCACCAAATTTAGGGTTGGAGGAATCTTTGGTTAACCATTTCCTTCTATGTCCTGCCTCTTGCAAACTCATTCGGAGGACAAAAATAAAAATAAAAAACCTCAGCACTAATTGAGAAAAATAAATCACAGTTGGAGAGAAAGCAGTAGTTAATTACTGGCAATGGTTTCTGAAGAGGAGTTCAGTATTCCAAATTAGAGTGGGAAAGAACCCCCAGAAAAAACTGTGAGTGATGTGAGACCCCAGAGATTAGTGCCCTACCTCTGCCTGGTTACCCTGAGACCCCAAGGAAGGAAGTTCCACAGAGTTGTTCTTCACACTGTGGCATTAGACACTGGGGTAGAAATACCTGTGTTGAGTGCCTGTGCAGATAGATCCTGCACTGCCTCATAGTCATCAAGGGATCAAAGGATTATGAAAATATTTTTCTTTGCATAGTTGAGAATATTAAAGAAATGATTCCAACAGCTGATAGACCTGAGGGACTCTTGGCAGAGATGCACTGGGAACTCCTTGAAGAGGTCCTGGATTTTATCAGATGTCAGCATGGAGGGATACATCAGTGAAGACAGAAATGACCATGTTCATCTTAGATGATAACAGCTATAGACAGATGCCAATCAAGAATCTGATACTGTGAGGTCAGCTAACTCCCCTGGAGCTTAGAGGAGAGCCTAATGAAAGAAAAGCACTATGGTCTCCATGCCACCACCATTCATACACTGAGATCCTAACTCTGAAAATTATGGTATTAGGAGATGAGGCCCTAATTAAAGAAGCCAAGGGAGCTCATTCACCCCTTCCACCAAGTGAGAACACAGTGAAAAGGCAGTTGTCCATGAACAGTTATGTAGGGTCTCACCAGACACAATCTGACAGCCTCTTGATCTTGAATTTTCCAGCCTCCAGAAGGGTTAGAAATAAATTTCTGTTATTTACAATCCATTCAGTATATGGTAATTTGGTATAATAGCTCTAATAAAGTAAGATTAAAGAGAAAGTATTATATAAACATATTTTAAAATGTAATGTCTATATTTACCTGGAAAATAAAGGATTTTTGGTTTGTGAGTGTGTGTGTGTGTGTGTGTGTGTGTGCGCGCACGCGTACGCATGTGTGTTTGCCACTAGGCAGAATGAGCACTTTAGAAACAAATTAAGTTCATTTTAGGAAAAATAAGGCAAATTTTCTATATGCCTGAGTATGTGACTTGCAAGCCCATAACTAATGCAGGCAGGGTTGATAGACTGCTGTTGAAGGACAGGTGAGCCTGGAGCAAACCATCTGTGTGCAGTTCTTTTAACACAGTCTGCAAAGCCTTGTCTTATTAGAGTGATATTTATCAAATTATGCTCTATGGAACCCTAGTTCATAGGATATGAAGTGGTGCTAGGAGAGAAACAAAAGTTTCTTCAGTGACAGATTCTCAAAGCCATTCATTTGCAAATGTTCAGTGCACCTCTCCAAAAGAGATGATATGAGTTATCCCATGTGGGAGCATTAACTACGTGTGGCCCAGATCCCCTTTTAAGAAGGATCTGCTTCCATTTGCTGGGTAGACTGTTAGTAAGCAGCCTGCAGCTATCAGGCCTCCTGCCTCAGCTGCAGAGAAGCACTTATGGAAGATCACACTCCTTTATGGGTGACCTATCCATTGACTGATTAGCGCAGGGATGCAAAGCTGTTCTCTTGCCTATCTCAGGACATCTCTGAGGGCCGTTCCAACTCCAGAGGTCAGGGTGGAGGTGGCCAAGGCTGTTGTCAGAACTGCACTACAACTTAGCTTCTCGCTCTACCAAATCCTGCCTCTTCTTATCTTTTCTACAAGTGCTTGACCAAAGTGCACTTAATAAACACCCAGAAGGTTAAACTATATCTCATAACTTCATAATCTGCATCCCATAGAACCCACTCTGAGACTCTTCCACTTCTGTTTGCCCATGAAACCCTTTCTTCATAATGCACATATCAAGCATAGACTTTAAGAAAGACGTGGCTGCTGTTTGTGAAACTATGTGAGTGCACATATTTCTGTCTGCCATATATAAATATTTTAGATATTTAGTGGGAAATGGAAAGTGAAAGTATGAAAGCCTTTGAAAATATTCTTCCAAGAAATAAAAACTATGTAATAAAAATTCTACAAAACTAAAAATTCCTCATAAAAAACCCCTGGAATAAATATGTTTTACAAATCCTTGAAATAATAATATTCCTATTTTGATGCTACTTTGAAACAAGGAGCTGGTTTGAAAAACTAACACCTAAATGATCAGAGACAATGAGCTATCAGATTGCATGGTCAGCACAGAGCAACTTCCAAATAAGAGAGACGCATGCAGCCTCCACAAATTTGGCTTGGGGAGGAGTTTGCTTCAGCTCAGTTGAATAAGCTACTGTCTATGGCTCACAAGGGTCTCGTTCTTAATGAGGTGGTGCATAGCGGCAACACACTGTGAATCCAAATAGCAGATGGCAACACTGTTGAGTAGGCTGGCAGTCTGATGTCTAGCCACCAACTGGCAGCAATCATTAAACTGATTCACGTGCCCAGGGAAAATCTTCCTAAGAGTCTTAGTAAATGTGAGCAGCAAGACACAAATGATCTGCAGTTCCTGTCTACTAGGGATACTACCTATATTTTAAAAAATATTATTCCCCAACTCCATCTACATGAAGAAATGTCATGATATGTGAACTGGAGGTTCTGTTCCTTTACTATACACTCAGATGCCTTTAACATAAGAGCCGTTATTTCTCTATTTTAGAACAGCTTTTACTTGAAGAAAATAGCTTCATAGTATTCACACTATGGACTTGTGACAAATACTCAACGATAAGCAAACTCTCACAGATTCTCTAAATAAAGGTTCTGTATAAATATTCTTTGGGTCTAAAAAATGAATATATTCTACCTCACATAATGTAATGATGAACTAAGTTGCCCATGGTCCATCCACCTGAGACAGGTAACTCATCCCTGGGTGAAAAGCCTGTATTTATAATCACACTTGGTTAGGAAAGCAGATTAATAGAGCCAGGGACTTTACAAAACTGTTCTCATATGAGGAACTTTCCATAAGAAAAGAAATCTCAAAGGTATTCATTTTAAAAGTTCTGTCTCTGTCCTTACAAGTCAAAATGCTGAATAAATTCCTTTTTTTCCTTTTCAGATCTTGAAAGGATCTGTTTTTGTAACCAATAAAGCCAATTTTTACATCTGTATATGTATTAATTAAGAAGACTTAAGGTAAAACTTTTATTGAAAAACAAGCAAAATCCTGTTTTATTCACTTACAAAACACTTGAAGTTTTAAAATATCTATTTGTTTTCTAAATTTTTATTAAATTTTCTTCCTAAAATTACCATACTAGACTTCTGTCATATGTTTATAATAACAAGGAGAAAATGTGACAGGCAAATGTCAAATGTTCTACCTATTGTAATGAAAGATTTTTATTCTGTACTGTATACTCTTGATTATAATCTGCACCCTTTCAACAGTTTTAGAGGGCTACAAAATCCTATGTGGATTAAAATCAAATGTGAGTCGGATTGTGTGAATACAATCTGCACTCATTTCTACTCCACATGAGATTTCGTAACTCTCTAAAACTGTTGAAATGGTACAGATCAGAATTGAGAATGTATGAGTATTTTTATAAGATAAATTCTTTACTAGTAGAAAAATTTTTAAGTTTCTTTTAAAGAAGTGTTAAAATCACTTGGAATGGATTCTCTTTGGCATTGTTGTTGTTGTTGTTAGGTGCCATCAAGTTGGGTCCGACTCATAGTAACCCTATGTACAACAAATCGAAACACTTCCCAATTCTGTGCCAGGCATATGATCTTATTTCTGTTTTAAGCCCATTGTTGCAGACACTGTGTCAATCCATCTGCTGCAGGGTTTTCCTTTTTTTCGTTGACCTGCCACTCTCCCAAACATGATGTCTTTCTCCAGGGATTAGTCTCTCCTGACTACACGTCTGAAACCTGTAAAACTCAGTCTGGCCATTCTTGCTTCCAAGGAACACTCTGGTTGTAGTTCTTCTAGGACAGATCTGTTGGTTCTTTTGGCAGCCCATGGTATATTCAATAGACGTCTCCAGCACCATAATTCAAAAGCATCAATTCTTTTCCTGTCTCACTTGTTCAATGTCCAGCTTTCACAACCACACGAGGGACTGAAAATACCATGGCATGAGTCAGGCGCACCTTCGTCTTCAATGTGATATCTTTACTTTTCAATACTCTAAAGAGATCTTTTGCCACAGCTTTTCCCAGAGCTGCTTCCATGAGTGTTGATTATACAGCCAAGCAAAGCCAAATCTTGGACAACCTCAATCTTTTCTCCATTTATTGTGAAGTTGCATAAGGATTTTCATTTTGTTGATGTTTAGTCATAACCCATACTGAAGGCTATGTTCTTTGATCTTCATCAGTAAATGTTTTAAATCCTCTTCACTTTCAGCAAGGAGAGTTGTGTCATCTGCATAACAAAGGTTGTTAATGAGTCTTCCTCCAATCCTGAAGCCTCGTTCTTCTTCATAAAGTCCAGCTTCACAGATTTGCTCAGCATATAAATTGAAGAGATATGGTGAAAGTATACAGCATTAGCAACCTGATAAACCATCCTAGGCTGAAATATTTACAACTTCTAGAGAGAGTGCTCATGTCCTTGTGTCAAACATGAGGGTGTTTCTTTTTCAAATTTAGGCACACTAGACCAATAATAAAGTTCAAAAGCAAGCTCACACATCACAAACTAAATCTCTCAACATTCTCCTCAAACAAGAAAGCAAATGTTACAACTCCTCAATTTAATATTTAAGACAAAAAAAAAACAAATCAATAAGAGATCAACTTTTTGCTTGTCTCCTACATACTTTAAAAGAAATAAATTAAACTAGGCACTGTAGCACACATTTGTAATACCAAAGACTTGACAGGTTGAGGCAGGCACCTTGAGTTCAAAGCAAGAGGTAGCCTGTACAACTCAAGACTCTTTCCCAAAATAAAAAATAGAAAATGGAATGGGAGTGCATCCCAGTGGTAGAGCACTTCCCTAGCATGGTCAAAGCCTGGGTTCAACTCCCCAGGACAGAAAGAAAGAGAAAGAAAGAAAAAAAAAAAAAAGAAAGAAAGAAAGAAAGAAAGAAAGGAAAAAAAGGAAGGAAGGAAGGGGAATAACAATGTTGAAAGATAAGATGTTCATAGCTCATTCTACATAGGAAAATAAGTGTCATGGGCTAAAGGCAGTCTGAAAGTGGTAGGACAGGAGTTCCTTAAAATGGCTGGAATCTCTCAAATTGTTGAACAATCTATAAAACTGCCAATAGCTGTTTTTATCAAACATTATAAAATGCTAGATGTATAAAACAGTAAAGATAGGATGATGAATGCTTGTCTCTGTATGTTAGGTAAGTACTAGGTTAGTATTAACAAAAATCAGCAGTGGCTGACTAGTTTAAAGGACTTATTTCCAGATATTCTGATATAATGCTAAAGACTGGAAAGTAAATAGATATTTTGGTAGTAGAATTACAGATGCTCCATTTGAGTCAGTCAGCCCCACTTCCAAGAGATGATTATTCTTTTTGAGAACAGAAGTATTCCAGTGGTCATTGCTGGATCATTCCTGAAAAGTTATATGTGTCAAATCGTTGTTTTCTGTTTTCTCACCCTTCACAAAAACTACCCTTCTCAAGAGCACTATTAATGTCCATTTTGCCAAGATGAAAGTCTCATTCTCAGGCTCTCACTTGCTCTAACTCCCAAACATTTAATCAACTGATCACTACCACCATCTTGAAACACTTCCTTGGCTTTGTTTCCAGGATAGCTGTATATGTGCCTCGTTTTCCTTCTCCCTTACTGGAAGTTCATAGTCAATCTTCTGTTTTGGTCCTCAGTAAAATCCTGACCTATTGACATCTGAATGCTCCTAGATACTCTACTGTGTGCACTTTGATATCTAATTGAACTTCAACATTCTGCTATGTACATTCCGTGTGTGTCTGATTAACTACACAATGTCTAGTACAAAATGGACATTAACATATTTGTTGAAAGAATGAACAAATGTGAGAACATATGCAGTTTGAATAAATGTGAATGTAATAATGACTACCTATAGATTAAATAGTTCCTAACATTATTTCAGGTTGGGATTTAGCTCAGTTGGTAGAGCACCACTCTGCAGTCTCTGAGGCTCCAGGTCCAATCACCAGCACTGCAAAAATGGGAGAAGGATGTGGCAATCCACTCCCAAGGCAATCTCAAAACAATCAGCTATTGAAAACCATATGAGGGTCGCTATGAGTCTGATACCACTTGATGGCACCTAACAACAAGAACAACAACAACAACAACAACAACAACACTATTTCATTAAGATAAGTATAAATATTATCATCCTCATCTTTGTTGAATAGGGGATTAAGGTCTAGATAAGTAACTTGCTCAAGAACATAAAGCCACTGAATGTTAGAGCTGGGTCTTATATCCCAGAGGCCCTAGTCCTAAGGGCATGCTCTTAACTTAATGCTGTGCTTACTGATAAGCACAAGAGAAAATAAGGATCAGAAACTTACCTCAGCTTGTCTATCTCCTGGTCTTCTGCTACAGTGATAGAGTGTTGAGGGTAATGGCTCTGGTGGTAGCTACAAAACAAATTGTATTTTTCTCACTGTTAAAAAGAATAAGATCTATTTCTTCATCTGTAAAATGGAAATGAAAATATTATCAGTCTAACTTCCTTAAATCATTATTTTTAGTCTAAAATTAGATAATGAACATTCAGAATATAAATTACTATACCAGAAACATGAGTGGTTTCCATCATTAATTATTAATACTGGGAGACACTAAAAGAAGAGCTGAAATGGCAAAACAGACAAAAGTTCTTATAGACTGAGTAAAGGAATAGGAAGAGGATAGTCAAGAAGAGCTGGAATTTCCCTTATTTTCCTATCTTTATTAAGTGGGGAAATGAAAGACAGGCAATATTCTATGGTTCTCATGTAAAAGATAATGCACCCACTACATAATCATAGAATTAAAAGTTCATCAACTATACTATTACTATATTTTCTTTGAAAAATAAAATCATGAGGACAAAAATCTGCTAATGTGAAATAAAGTTGGTGATTCTACAATTCATTTTCTTTGTCCTTGTGTGGTTTGCCTGTCATTGATCCCTGAGACATTATTATTAGAGTATCCCAGGGATGACTAGAAATAGAGTAGGCAGAGGAAATTAGCTTAATAAGCAAGCATGAAAGAAGGCAATCCTGGGGTTTCTTATTCTTCAGAATATACTGGTCTTTAAACTAGAATCGGGTAGGACAATTAGGATTACTTTGAAAGTTCACTTTCACTATTAGATCCCAGCTTATAATATTCAGTTATTACAGAAAATGATAATCTAGATCCACTTCAATTCTGAGACTTCACTTAAAAGTTTTACTAGAGAAACTTTCTTCCTTTTAGAGCAATATACCCATTACATCTATATTAGAATAAGGCTTGGCACTACAGATAGGCAGTTTCTTGATCATGTGTATATACACTCTGAACATCATACAAGACCTTTGGTTAGACAAAAATATTTCCTAATCAAAAGAAAATAAAAGCCAGGGACAGTGGCACAGGTCTATAATCCCAGCAACTCAGGAGGCAGAGGCAGGAGGATAGTGAGTTCAAGGCCAGAGGCAGCCTGTGTATTTTATTGAGTCCTTGTCCCAGAAATTAAATTTAAACAGGGGGCTGGAGTGTGCAGCTCAGTGGTGGAAGTGTCTTGTATTCAATCTACCAGTACTGCAAAAAAGAAAGAAAGAAAAAAAGAAAGAAAGAAAGAAAGAAAGAAAGAAAGAAGAGGAAGAGGAAGAAGAAGAGGAGGAGGAGGAGGGGGAGGGGGAGGAGGAGGAGGGGGAAGAAGGGATAGCTTAGTAGGTGGGGCCTTTGGAGTCAGTCAGATCAATATTTAAATCTCAGTTTAGTTTTCTAGCAAAAAGAAGACTCAGCTTCAGCCTTAATGTGCTCATTATTTAAATGGATATTGTCTTAACAAGGTAGCTTGAAGATCTAATGATAATTTACTTCAATTTCATGGCACAAAATCAGTTTTCAATTACTGTCAAACTTGTTAACCATTAGGGGATGATAGCAAAATTGGCTATAATTTTGTTTTTACTGGTCTTTGATTACAAAAGGAGGGTCCATATGTATTTGGAGAGAACCTATTCTAGAGATTTAGGAATTCACCCAATAATCACCTTCTCCTAATCAGCTTTTGTGTTGCTATAACAGAAAACCTAAGACTGAGTAATTTATAATGAACAGAAAATTGTTTCTCACAGTTGTAGGAGGCTGGGAATCCTAATATCATGGTGCCAGCAGCTGATGAAAGCCCTCTTGCTGCATTAGACCAGAGGGCAACAGAGTGCCAGAGAGGTCTGAATTGGCCCTTTTATAGGGGCCCCAATCACATCTGTGAGGGAGGGGCCCTCAAGGGCTAATCACCTGTTAATGGTCCCACCTTTTAATGTTATTACAATGGCAATTAAGTTTTAACATGAGTTTTGGAGGAAAAGACATTGAAACCATAACATACTTCCAACTACTTTTTCAACTTTACTAATTAGTGGGCCCAAGGAACATTTACTAAGCATTTACTATGTGGCTAAGTATCATGAGTCTAAAAGCTATGTACTGTAGTTTGAATCTTGAATGCTGTCCAAAGGCTTAGATGTTGAAAGCTTTGTCTCCTGTCCACAGTGTTATTGGGAGGTTGCGAAACCTTTAGGAGATGGCACCTAGAAGAAAGTGAGAGCAGTGGAGATGTGCCCTTAAAGGGGATATTGTAACCTCAGACCCCTCCTTTCTCTCTCTTTGCTTCTTGGCTTCCATAGGGCAAACAGGTCCTCTCTACCACATGCTCCTGCTATAATATATGGTGCCACCATGGGTCCAAAGCCACAGAATCAATTGATCATTGACTGACACCTCTGAAACTTTGAGCCACAATAAACTTCTTCCCCTTTTAAGTTCTTTACCTCAGGTATTTTGTGAGAGTGTTGGAAAGATGACTAACACATTAGGAAAGATTTAAAAATAAATATGGTATAAATCCCACTTGAGGTTTCTACCTATCAGGAAATTGTACAAAAATAATGTCCAGAAGAAAATAAGCCTCACAAAAAGGGCATAAAAAAAAGTAAGTAAAATACTATGGGAATTCAGATCAAATAGTTCTTCTGTGAAGGAATACTGGAAAGTATCATGGAAGAGGTAGTATTTGATTTGAACCCTAAAATAAGGACAGAAGTTAGACATGCAGAGATTGAGAAGGAAGTGATCAAATAAATGGTGATGTGTAACTTATTCATTCATTTATTCAGTTCAAAATCTTCCCATTGCTTTAATACCTGGAGATCAGCATTCATGGTGTTATGAACAAGAAACATTATAGCTGAAGGGAAATTATTGTTGTTACGTGCCATGGAGTTGGGTCCAATTCATAGCAACCCTATGTACAAGAAAACAAAACACTCTCTGACACTGTGCCATACCTAGTACTATTGTCGGTACTTCTTTGCTATTCATAGGGTTTTCAATAGCCCAACCCTGCTTAGTTTCCAAGATCAGATGGTATGGATACCAGAGTAGTATGGCTATAGGCTGGTAGAGTGGAAGGGTAGTTGATAATAAATTTGCAGTCAGATCATGGAAGGTTTTAAATGCCAAATTAAAATATTTGGACTTTATTCAAGTTTTGTGGAGAGAAATTTCAAAAACACTAACTCCTTGTTTTTAGGTGCCATGGCATTGTGTTGGACTCATAGCGAGCCTATGTACAACAGAACAAAACACTCCTTGACACTGTGCCACACCTGGCATTGTGTCAGTGCTTCTCTGCTATTCATTCATAGGGTTTTCAATGGCCGGTTGTTTCAGGAGTGGGCTACGAGGTGCTTTTCCCTGTTTTGCAGTACTGAAGATTAAACCTGTGGCCTCAGAGCGCACAGAGCAAGCACTCCACCAAATGAGCTAAATCCCAGCCCTACTAACTCCTTATTGAAGTATAAAACAAAAGCTAGAGGTTTGTTTGTACATGTAAGCTGACTCAGAACATACAGGCTGTTGAAATTGGATGAATAGCTTCTAACATTCTTCCCAGTAGTGTTTGAAACAAAGCAGGAGGAAAGAAATCTGGAAATAGGGCCATATGGATGGGAAGCTATTTCCGGGCATCTGGAGTGAAGGAATGAGACCCAGCCCAGAGGCAGAAAGAGACCAGTGAGAGACACCATGGTTACACTCCAGGACTCTTCCTGAGCTCCACCTCCTACAAAGACAAGGCACTTAATTCAATAAAACAATTAAATCCCTATCCCTACAAACATTTGTATGTACATATTTATAAACATTAAAATCATACATGGAATAAATGGCAAGGTGATTGAAAGCGCAGCTAATCTGGAAGATCTCATACCAACCAAAAACGAGCATAAGCAGCCTCCTGACCTGTGTCTTCTTTCCCACGACGTTACCTTGTCTGATGCCTGTGTCTTCCTCAAAGAGTTTCAGTTTTAGTCCCTTCACCTTTGCATCAGTTGATAAGTACTGAACCCCTTTCACAGCTGCAACCAGCAAAGCAAATCCTTCTAACTTCCAAACAGGCCCATTTGTGGGTGATGATACTTTCTTAAAGGAGACTAATATTATCTCTGTGAGAAATAGCCCTATGTGTGCCTTTTCATTATAAAAATACCCACTGAGAAAATAACATTATTCAAGAAGACATGAAAGCTTACAGAACAAGTAAACAGCAAAAGGGCAGCAAGACAAGACAAATGTTTCCTAATAAAAACATGGGAATACATTTCATTATCAGTGAGATACAGAGAGGTTATCCAAAGAGGTATCTAAAGTTAAAAAAGCACTTGAGAGTTATACTCACACATGATTATAAATAAATATATGTCGTCGTCGTCGTCGTCGTCATGTTGTTGTTGTTGTTGTTAGATGCCACCGAGTTGGTGTCTGACTCATAGTGAACCTACATACAACAGGCAAAACTGTATTGTTAATGTTTCTCTGCTATTCATAGGGTTTTCAATGGCTGATTATTTTGGGGAGTGGCTTTCTGGGTCCTTCTCCCAAGCCTACAGCACCTGCTATTCCCAGGCAGTCTCCCATCCAAGTATTATCCAGGCCCGACCCTGCGACAGTGGTACATCTGCAGGCAGATAAATATATAGAGATACATAAATACCAAATTCATCATACTCACATTCCCCCCAAAACCTGATCATTTCCACCCCACACCAATGCCACTCTGTTGTTATTCATTCAGTTATTACAATTAGAAACCTGGGGAGCACACTTAATTTGTCCTTTCCTGTAATCTCCCATGTATAGTTACTAACACTCTCCTGGTTATATTTTACTAACAAATTTTTGTTCTTACATATCAACCAATAATTTCCCTTCTTCTACTATAAGATAAAATGCAAACTTCTTACCATGGAATAAAGGCCCATTAGTAATAGCCACATCACAGTCTTGTCCCTTTCCTTCTATTTATAGGTTCTCCCTTAATGGTTCCACTGTGAATTCCTCGAAGACTCAGAAGAAGCCTCCAGTACTCCTTGTTGCCCAAGTGTACTTTCATAATAGTTTCTACAACTTACCTGTCTCTATTACTAGACTTAATAAAATTCTTGAAGTTAAAGATACTGTCTCATCTATGAGAGTAAGAATCAAAATCATCTACCACTCACCCAGATACACACAAGAGTTTGTTGTCAATATTAACATAACTTTCCTACTCAACTATCTTCATTAGCATAAATTTACTATTCAAGTAATTCCTGTCCAGGAAGACTACATTGCAAATGCCAATACTATTCATCCCAGGAAATTCTGTAAAACCTATCAATACTTTCCCACAAAATATTAACCAACAGTTCATACCCTAGGTTGTTGTTGTTGTTCTTAGGTGCTGTCGAGTTGGTATCCAACTCATAGTGACCCTCATAGGGTTTTCAATGGCTGACTGTTTCAGGATTGCCTTGGGAGTGGATTGCCCGGCCCTTCTCCCATTTTTAAGGTGCTGGGAATTGAACTCGGGACCTCAGAGACTGCAATGCAGCTCTCTGCCAACTGAGCTAAATCCCAGCCCCATACCCTAGGACTCTAAGTAATAAGTACAGATTCAATAAATAGATTTAAATGTATTGCTATTATATCATTTGTAAAGTAGTAAATGAATGAGATTTATTACTGAATAAAATGAACAAATTAATTAAAATACATGTGTTCATTCTTTCTCTGCAGTGTCTTCACATTAACCAAAGTAAGGGGAATACATTACTAAGACAATAAGAAAAAGATCTTCACGTTTTTTGTGTTCTGTTAAATATTTTCCAGCTAAATCTTTGATCAAAACAAAGGGACGGTCAGCAAATAGCTTCATAAAGTCAATTCCTGTGACTTGATTCTATGCAACTACCAGTGACATAAGAATTGTTTAATGGTGATTTTTGATATAATGAAATGTTTTAGGACAAAAAATAATCACACACATATATTCATTTATTTAATATATAACATATTAGTATTGTCAAAAATAAAAATTACAGCTAGATGTAGTGTTGCACACTTGGAATCCCAGCACTAAGGGGGCTGAGGCAGGAGGATCATGAGTTTGAGGCCAGCCCGAGTTACACAGCACAACTCTTGCAAGAGAAAAACAAAAACAGAAATAAAAATAATATCAGCATGATGGTACACTTCTGCAGTCCCAGCAACCCAGGAGACTGAGGCAGGAAGATCATGAGTTTAAGGCTAGAGGCAACCTGAACAACTTGGTGAGATTCTGTCTCAAAATACAAAAATAAAAATGAGCTGCAGGTATAGCTCATGGTAGAGCACTTGCAAACCATGTTCAAGGCCCTGGGTTCAACCCACAAGTATTGCAAATAGTGATGATGATGATGATGATGATGATGATGATTTTATTTACTTAAATAAAAATAACAAAATTATAATAAATTCAGCTTAAAAATATTAATTGCTTTATTTATGACTCTAGAATCTGACAGTAAAATAGAACAAGTGTTCTGACAGGCTGAATAGAAAGGGTAAGTTTTTTAAGAAGGCAGAAACAAATGCATAACATGAATTGATCATTTCAAAGCAGTATTCCTTGTAAGGCATGGTCAGTGAGACAGAGAAATAGAAAAATAACTGATCAATAAACATCAGGTTAGTTCAGGTTAGTTTTCACTTTAAATATATGTTGTTGCTGTTGTTGTTGTTGTTGTTGTTAGGTGCTGTGGAGTCGGTATCTGACTCATAGCAACCCTCGTAGGGTTTTCAATGGCTGACTGTTTCGGGATTGCCTTGGGAGTGGATTGCCTTGTGAGTGGATTGCCAGGTCCTTCTCCCATTTTTGCGGTGCTGGGAATTGAACTTGGGACCTCAGAGAGTCCAGTGCAGCACTCTACCCACTGAGCTAAATCCCAGCCCCCTTTAAATATATACAAAAATTAAAATAAAAGGAAGTCATTATCATGCTGATTGAAACCTTCCTGTTTGAGAAATTTGGCTATCACCTTTCTCTCCTAAGTTCTTAGAAGGCCAAACAACAATTTAATTCTAATTTGGTGAAATAGATCTATATAGTACCAGTGACTTCATTGCCATTTATAGTCTAATCTGTTGGCCCTGGGGAAGGAGTTTAGACCAAAACAATGGCCTCCTATGAGGTTTATTTAACAGGATTTACCAGGCTTTCATTCTCCATCTCCGTTTCTCCTTCTCCATTCTCACCCTTTTCCTACCTCCATGAATCTTTTTCTCTGCCCTGTAGGAATCATGAGCTGCCATCAGAACAATTGCCTGTATCCTCACCTCTTCCTCTAACTAGTCTCTTTACCTTCCTGCTTTAACTTAAACTTGGCTGTTGTTGTTGTTGTTAGGTGCCGTGGAGTCGGTATCCGACTCATAGCGACCCTCATAGGGTTTTCAATGGCTGAGTTTTTCGGGAATGGCTGAGTGTTTCGGGATTGCATTGGAAGTGGATTGCCAGGTCCTTCTCCCATTTTTGTGGTGCTGGGAATTGAACTCGGGACCTCAGAGACTGCAGCGCAGCGCTCTACCAACTGAGCTATTGGCAGTGCACAGAAAACCCAACTTACCTTTGATCCTCCTCCTACACTTTACCTTGGGTTTCTTAAATGCCTGGCTCCTGGTGTAGGGAGGAAAAATACCCAAGATAAGCCTGGACTATATTTTCACAAACATGACAAATAAGTTGTCAAAGACACCCAGGGTCATATTAAAGACTCAAGAGCTAACTTAAAGAGGTCTCTAGTGGTCAACAATAGGAAATTTTGAGCAACATTAAGAATAATAACTGCAATAGATTGAAGCTCAACAAATAGATTTAAATCCATAAGTTCATATTTATGCTAAAAACAATAATTGGTCAACATTGGAGAATTCTAGAGAATCATTTATTTTAATAAATGATTATTGAAAATAATGATGCATTTAGATGAACTAAACTCGTGGTGCACCAAATATTAAATAAGGGAAAATTTCCATTGAATAAAATATGCTAAAGGATTTCCAATCTCAGCCATGCATAATAAAGTGGCTGGTATTGAGCTAATCCTTCTGCCAAAAAAAAGCTATAAAAGCTGGGTAAAATATGTAAATCAACCAGTTGAAGGAATTGGCAAGAAACCAGTACAGGAAGGACATTCCCAGTCCCTGGGAGAGGGGAAGCACATACGGTGAGTTCTGCCTTCATGGTATAGCTTTTTCTGAGGGCATTTTTCAAACTGTGGTGACAGTCTTATTGGGATGAGGCAAAAATGATGTGAATTCAGGACTGCAAAAGTGGTTTGGAATTGAGCCTCAAAATCTCAGACAAGAAAAGAATTGAGAGAAGGATACAAAAGCTACATTCAAATTCCCCTTAACTCATATTAATGTCTCAAGGTGATAAAATATAAGACAACACTGGTACAAATAACAGCAGGTGAGTAAAAACTGGAAGTGAGGTTTAGCTCAGTTGGTAGAGTGCTGCTCTGCACTCTCTGAGAACTGGGGTTCCATCTTCAGCACCACAAAAATGGAAGAAGGATGTGGTAATCCACTCCTGAAGCAATCCTGAAACAGTTTGCCATTAAAAACCCTATGAGGGTCATTATGAATTGGACCTGACTTGACAGCACCTAAGAACAACTAAAAAGCCAATAGAAGGAAAATGGAATAATAAAAAACACCTGATTAATTTAAAATAAAGAAAAAAATAAAAGGAACAAAACAGGGCATAAAGAAAACAAATAGCAAATTGGTAGACTTAAATCCAACTATATCAGTAGTTATGTGAGATTTAAAGGGACCAAAAATTTCAATTAAAAGACAAAAGGATATCAGACTATATTAAAAATAAAAAAGATCCAACCATAGGCTCTTTATAAGAGATACTCTTTAAATACAAGGACACAAAACTATAAAAGTAAAAAGAATAGACAAATATATGCGATGCAAAAATCAAGAAATCTAGTATTAGCTTTATTAATGCCAAGGAATAGATTTTAAGATAAGCATTATGAGAAATGGAGTGACATTTCAAAATGATAAAAGAATCTGCTAAATAAGAAAAAACATTCCTAACTCTATTGCCTAATATATAAAGGCAAAAGAGACAAATCCATGATCATACTTGGAAATGGTCACAATAGCTGACTGAATACCAAGACAAAAAAATCCAAAAAAATCAGTAAAAAAAAATATGGAAAACTTAAATAGCATGATCAACCACCTTCACCTAATTGACACACAGACAACACTACAGCCATCAACTGCAAAGTACACTTCTTTTTCCAAATGTGTGTAGACATTTATCAAAAGATACCAAAGCAAATCTTTACTAATTGAAATCATAAAATATGTTTTCTGACCAGGGTGTGATTAAAGGATAAGGACATACAGACAGAAAAATTCCTAAAAGTTCAGAAATTAAGTAATATACTTCTAAATAACTTCTGAGTAAGAGAAATTTTTGCAATGAAAATCAGAAATGCAAGTTCTCATAAATTGCTTTCATAAAGTGATTTACTTTTGAATTACCATTTCAGAAAACAGCTTTTGGAAAACTTTGAAGGAAGCTTTGGGTGTATTCCATTTCTTCAAGCTAAAGTAGACTTTTTCCAAATACAATTCCAGCAATTACTAGACTTACATTTGTAAAGAACTGTGAAATGTCTGTGATTCTTCTCTACTCGCTACCCAATAAATTAGCCACAATTTTAAGGATACTATCTGAAAACAAGGGCTGGGATTTAGCTCAGTTGGTAGAACACTGCTCTTGCAGTCTCTGAGGCCCCAAGATCGATTCCCAGCACCACAAAAATGGGAGGAAGGACATGGCAATCCACTCCCTAGGCAATCCTGAAATGATCAGCCATTGAAAACCCTATGAGTCGGATATGACTCAACAGCACACAACATCTGAAAACACAAAACTTTTGAATCAGAGCTAAAGAATTTTATTTCTCATAGCATTCCCAGGTAGAATGAGCTTCAAGTGTGCATTGGTTCCACTGCCTCTCAAATCCCACAGGGATAACATGGAGCATCTCAGGTGACTGCTTTCCCTATTTGCCCAAGACTGAGGATTTTCCTGGTCTTTGGCATTTTTTGTGCTATAATCATGAAAGTCCCAGGCAAACCAGAACAAGTGGTCACCCTGTGCACACAGGGTTTGCATCACAAGTGAGACATCTTGAGTTTAGGAAACACCAAATTTTTGAAAGAGATGCCCCTGAAAATACCTGGCTTTTGTTCTGGAAAGAGATATTATCTTTATTACCCTGAAAAGCAAACAAATCTGCTCTTTACCTTGAAGGAAGACATTACATTTATCTTCCAAAGCAGTTTACTGTGTAAACACACTTGAAAAGATATTGTAGAATGAAAACTGTCAATGTGTCTGTGTAGAAAATATGCAGAAATGCAAGCTCTCTGTGAAGTACTTGTCTCCCACCAATACTTACATAAAATTACAAGAAGGAAAGAAGGGAGGAAGCAAGGAAGGAAGAAGAAAAAAAAAGATTATACTATAATCATTTCTCTACTAATCTGTATCCTGGCTTTGAAGGTGAAAATTCCATATTCTTCCATATTTTGACCAAATTTCCCTTGTTAAAAACCCAATATATAGCTAGCTAGGTGCCATCTTGCGTGTCTGTAATCCCAGAAATTTGAGAAACTGAATCAGGAGAATCTCGAGTTCAAGACCAAGAGGCAGACTAAGTAACTCAGACCTTGTCTCAAAACCAAAAATACGAAGGGGGTTGGGAGTACAGCTAAGTGGTGGAGCACTTTTATAGCATGTGCATGGTCCTGAATTCAATCCCCAAGTATTGCCAAAAACAAAACAAACAAAAAATTTCCAAACAACAACAAGACCAATATTTTGCTCACTATTTTTAATAGGAAATTTGTGATAAAGGTATCCAATTAATTATACTGAAACAGACAAACTATCTTTCAAGAACAAGTTGCTATTTTATCTCAATAGCAAAGACTTAATAATAGAGAAGTATTTGTTTCTACTATCCTGATTAACCTAGAATATACTTAATAAATCCTTCTCTTGGCATCTACCAAAAGAGACCAGGGCCCGTGAATAATGTAAGGGAATTGAAGAGTGGGGAGGAGTAAATTAGAAACATACATACACACACACACACAACAACAACCACACAAACAGCAAAACTGTGTCACTTTTGGTGGATATAGTTTATGCTAGGAAACTGAACTGGACTTTATGGAGATGGTGCAGTTAACTTTCCTGGACTTCATCAGCCTATAGATTTTAGTGACTGATACTAACTGAAATATTCCTAATCTCACTTCCTAAACCAGGAGAATTTCTGGGAGCAATTGGAGGACATTTCACAAGTGCTCATCAAGTCTATCCTTACCACAATTCTGCACTTACAATGAGCACCCCACCGCACATCACAAGGCCTCTGGGAAGCTGGGGGCTCACCAGAGCTAAGGACTCAATCCTGCAAGATGCAAAGCCTCGCCATATTGTGTTGCTGCATTAGCTTTGTATAGCTGCACACTAAATTACCACAAATGCAGTGATAAAATGACAAAAATTAATTCTCTCTTACCTCCCTAGGTCATGTCTGCAGCCATACCACCCTGGCATCCAATCTCGTCTCATCTTGGAAGCTAAGCAGAGTTGAGCCTGGTTAGTACTTGGATGGGAGACCTCCTAGAAATACCAGCTGCTGCAGGCTAGGGAAAAGGATCTAGCAACCCACTCCCAAAATAATCAGCTATTGAAAACCCTATAAATAGCACAGAAACACTGACATAGTTCCAGGCATTGCCGAGTGTCTGGGTGTGTTTCATTCTATTGTACGTAGGGTTGCTATGAATCAGACCCAACTCACCAGCACCCAACAACAAAAATCTATAGGTCAAAAGTTTGGCCTAATTGAACTGAGTTCTCTGGGTAAGGTCTCTCAAGGCTGAAATGAAAGTGTCCAACTGGCTGGGCTTTTATCTGGAGGCCCTAGGAAAGAATTTGCTCATTTAGGTTGTTGGCCAAATATGGACTAAGATTAATATTTCTTTGCTGGCTGTTAGCCAGGGGCCATTCTCAACTCCTTAGGGTTTGTTATCTGTGTATAGAATAGAAAATGTGGCTGTTGGTGGTAGGTGCTGTCGAGTCATGTTCAACTCATATCGACCCTGTGCACAAGAGAATGAAACACTCTCTGACACTGTGCCATGCCCAGCACTATTATCAGTTGTTGCTGTTAGGTGCCTTCAAGGCGTATCCGACTCATAGCAGCCCTCATAGGGTTTTCAATGGGTGTTTTGGGATTGCCTTGGGAGTGGATTGCCATGTCCTTCTCCCATTTTTGTGATGCTGGGAATCCAGCCCAGGACCTCAGAGACTGCAGAGTGGTGCTCTACCAACTGAGCTAAATCCCACCACTATTATCAGTGCTTCTCTGCTATTTATAGGGTTTTCAATGGCAGATTGCTTCAGGAGTGGGTTACCAGGTCCTTCTCCCTAGCCTGCAGCACCTGGTATTCCCAGGCAATCTCCCATCCTAGACTAAACAGGCTGACCCTGCTTAGCTTTGGAGATCAGGTGGGATTGGATGCCAGGGTGCTATGGCTGCAGACAGAATAGAAAACAGGAGGAACAAAGCAGGAATGGAGTTTGCATTGTGGAAAGTGTAATGGTTAAACTCAATTGTCAACTTGATTGAATTGAGAAGTACCTAGGAGACTTCTAGGTGTGTCTGTGAGGGTGTTTCCACTGAGGATTAACTAAGGGGAGAAGACCCATCCTGAATGTGAATGGCTATCCCATAAGTTGGGGGTCTGGATGGGAAAATGTAGGAAGCCTGCTAGTATGGGCATTCAGATTCATGCATTTTCTCTCTCTCCTCTTCTC
>VMDO01002660.1:113831-162412 GCA_007922755.1 Pedetes capensis
TATATATATATATATATATGCATATATATGTATATATATATATATATATACATATATATATATATATATATACACCAGCCTTCAGTTATTTAGCAAGAAAGTTCTGCGGTACGTTCCACAAACTTATACAGAGTTTGCAAAAATAAAATTGAGACTCAATTGCCACCACAACAACCAGCACAATAACATAACATTTATTGGCTTTCTTGCTTTTCTGTCTCATTCTCACTCTTTCAATTCTGTTTCCCAGGATTATCTTCCAAATAAACTACCTGCACCAACTCATCATGTCAGCCTCTGCTCTCCAAAAAACCAATTTAAAAATTGGTATGGGAAGAGGCTCTAGCAAAAAGCCACTTGGTATAGAATTTTCAAACTGAATTACCAGACAGTTAGATAATAACTGTTGCAGGTTGCAAGCATGGGGGAAGAGACAAACTCCCAGCTAACATGCTGCATCATCACAATGGCTAAGACTCATTTATGGTATATTGGGATATAGTAAAGGGAAAAGGCAAAACAAAGCATACGTATATCCCTAGTACTGGAATGGTGTGGGGGCAAGTGTCATTAAAAGAATGGGACATGCAGATATGCTTGAGAACCTTGAAGGCCCAGCTTCCTCTAAACACTTTGTTATTGTTGCTAGGTGCCATCGAGTCAGATCCAACTAATAGTGACCCTAAGTACAGCAGAATGAAACACTACCCAGCACTGTGCCATGCACATGATCTTTTTATGTTTGAGCCCATTGTTGCAGCCACTATATTTCTTCTCATTTTGATTCATGCCACATCAGCAAAAAGAAGTCCCAGGAGCTTACTCCATTCCCCATGATTAAGGTTGACCCTCCTTTGAGGAGGCAACTCTTCCCCAGTAGTTTCTTGAATGCCTTCCACCTGCAGGGCTCATTTTCTGGCACTATATTTGACAGTGCTTCTTTGCTGTTGAGAGGGTTTCAATGGCTAATTTTTTGAGAGTGGGCTGCCAGGTTCTTCTCCCTACTCGGTCTTCGTCTTGAAGCTCAGCTGAAACCTGTCCACTATAAGTGGTCCTTGTGGTATCTGAAATACCAGTGGCATAGCTTTCAGCATCACAGCAATACACAAGCCCTCACAGCATGACAAGCTGACAGATACATAGAGATCTAAACACTTTAGTTCATAAGAAAAGAAGCTTCTATCTTCTGCTAGAGCAACAGACTTCTCCTACCAGGAAACGATGCAGTGTTCTCAACTAAAGCAGATGCTTATAAGATAATGTTTGTGTTTTTTAAGATCTGTTCCCACTTCCCCAGACTGAATGCAGATCAATAATTGACTTCCACAGAGCCCATTCAGGGAAGAATAAATCTTGATACAGGAGTAAATAATTTATCAAAAGATTTGCAAGTTTTGACTCATATGTACTAAGAAGAGCTGGAAGTGTATCTCAACCCAACCTGAGTGCAGCATCATCATCTAAGCTTGATTGAGAGTGAGTTTATTAACATAAATATATTTTCTCAGAATTTAATTCCCTAGCAAGAACACCTAGAGCTAGTTTTCAATTGTTGCTTCCATAGCTTCCTTAAGCTTGGACATGACACTATCTTATACTAAACGAGGTAGAGATGACAGGCGCTTCAGTGAATTGATGGAAGGAACAAAAGGTTTAGGAAATAGGCATCTTCAAATAGATTAATTACATGAGATAGAAGAATGTGCTGCCTGGCTATGTTCCATGGAAAGAGAAGAGACATCTTCTCTAGGGAAACAAGGAACACAGTGTTGGTGGGGACACTGCATCATTGAGACGCTCAAAGGTGACTCTCCCTTGGAGCCTACAGTCTACTGCAGAGATGACTTGGGATTAAAGTCGTTAGCTCCAAGGGGAGTGGTAGAGTTGCACAGTACTGGAGGGCAGTTGGTAGCACTTAAATATCAAAGGTAATCAGAAGCAAAGCCAGAGTGGCAACTACTTTGCCTTGATCCATGGAGATCTAAGCATGGCCAGTAGACCATAGCGTTCTTGGAACAAAATGGAGGAACAGTGAAAAGAGTGCCCTAGGCTTTACTGGTTGTCAAAGGGGTTTAAAGCATCTAAACAGGATAAACAAACAAATTTCTCATCAAACCTGTCTCTGATATTCTATCTGCTTGCCAAATATCCATTTTGCTCTTCCTGATATATATATACAAAATGTGATCAAAAGATACAGTGAATGTTAAGTTTTTTAAAATTTATTACAGTAAAATAAACACAGCATTAATCCCTCTTATAATTTCCCCCTGGCTTCAAACACAATCATCCTCCTCCTCATTCTTGCCACTTCTGAAGCAGTTCCGGAAGTCCTCTTTTGTGAGCATCTTTAGTTGTGCTGTCATGGCTGCCTTGACTCCTGAATCAATTCAAAACATTTACCTTTCATGGCCATTTTGACTTTAGGAATGAGCCAGATGTTTCACAGAGACAGATCTACTGAATAAGGTCAATGAAGACACACCATAATGTTGACAGAAATTGTCATACCAGAAGTGATATGTATCACAGAGGGTTGTTGTGATAGAGGATGAAACTGATGATACTCACAGGAAAGGGCTTCCATAACTGCTTTAGAAAGTGGCAAGTGTGAAGGGATAAGTGTGTTCAAAGCCATTGGAAGTATTTTGAGGGGAATTAATGAGATGTATCTTCTGTTGTAATAGTTTTTTTGCTTAAGCACTGATCGTATTTTTCAATCACACCTTGTATGGTATGCAATCACTCTTCAAAACAGACAATTTAAAATAGCATTCACTCAATACATCAAGTTCATACAATTTCTTAAATTACCAAATAATAAAACAAATAGAAGTGCATGTAGTCATACAAAAAGTGGCAAAACTTCCATAACAATAATAAAGACAGCACTGGTCAGCCTTAACAGGAATGCTCAGCTTCTATTTCACAATATTCTAGATGAGTTTTGCCATATGAAAACCCTCTCAAAAACTTAGTGGTTTAGAAAAATATCAGCATTTATGTTTGTCAGGAATTTAATTCTTGGCATGGTTTGGCAAAAATAACTTGTCTTTGTTTCACTCAGTGTCTTCTCGGTTAGCTTGAAGTCGGGAGCTGAAATAATCTTAAAACTTGAATCGTGTCAAATAGTTGATGCTGACTATTACCTGGGATTGTAGCTGGGATGTTGGCTGGCATGTCTGCAAGAAACATCTCCAAGTTGCCTGAACTTTATTACAAAATAGCGGTTAGGTCCAATGGCAAGAACCCTAAGAAAGAGCCAGGCAGAAGCTATATTGCCTTCTCCAAGTCTATCCTCAGAAGCCATGTACAGTTTTAGTTTCACCATACTCTACTCATTAGAAGTGAGTCATTAAGGTTGGTCTTCATTAAGGGGAAGTAGAATTAGAAGTCACCATCTGACTGGATGAGTGTCAAAGAACTTTCAGATGAATTATGAAAACACAAGTCTTCCCTCTGGCCAGAAATTGCTTATATTCCTCCCATATGCAAAGAACCATATATTCTCAAATCAGATTTGCACCCCTTCAACACAGTTTTAGAAGGCTATAAAATCAGATGCAGATTAGAATCATGTGCAGATTGGATTCATGGTTGAGAGAGCTCTTAGACATATAGGCCATATTCAAGAATTTACAGTATATTTATCCACTTTGAAGAACTTCAAAGTCTCATCTATTATCACATCAGTAGTAGAGCCAAGGTCAAGAATTCTGACATCTAAGTTAGGTCCAGCTGTGGATGAGCTCCTTAATTACAGCTCTTCAAATGAAAAGGACACATTATATATACCCCAGATAATTTCACCTTACCATTGCATACAATAACTGCTATAGACACTCATGCAAAAGTTAGAGAAGTAGAAGCCTATGACAATAGCAATTCTAACACAAGTTTAGGTACATGTTGCAAGTTTCTTGGTTAGGGTTCAGTTTCATTGCCTGGGGATTATTTTCTATGGCCCTTGGCTCCATTCTCTAGACTCTGATCCTTTCTCTTCCATTTTTTTACATTGCATGTGAATAGTTTTCTTGGTATTCTTGCTGACAACAATGATTTGTGGATCTGGGAACATTTTCCATTTTGTATGGTCTTTGTCTCTTTAGTCCAAGTTGCTAGTAATATAATTCGCTTAAAAATTTTGTGGGAGAAGGACCCAACAACCCACTTCCAAAAAACAATCAGTCATTGAAAACCCTATGAATAGCAGAGAAGCACCAACAATAGTGTTTTGCCTGTCATACAAAGGATCGTTATGAGTTGAACATCGACTCAATGGCACTAACAACAAAAATTTTGTGGGTTTCCTATGGATTTTATAAGGATCACTCCATCTAACATAAGGCACACCCACCACTTTCATGGAGATAAGCCCCTTTCTACTTTATTTTAAAAATATTTTAATTAGCAAGTAAACCTTATATATTTATTTATACCATACAACATGATATTTTGATACATGTACACATTCTAGCATGGCTGAATCAAGCTATTTAACATTTGCATTGTGTATTACCTACTCTTTTTTTCTTTTTAGGCTATTGTGAGAAAATGCCTTTGTTTCTTTTAAAGCTCTATTTAACTTAGTCACATCCCTAAGAACTTTACATAAACATCTGTTTGGAGGATCACCTTAAACTTTTCTGAGATAGTAACAAAGAGTAGTATGGTCACAGCCTTGGTTTCATCTTATACCATATATCCCTTGCAGTATTCTGACTTTGATCTCTACCTGGAACCCATTTCTAAACTTCCATATTAATTACCACCTAGAATATCATGGAATTAGGAATAATTTCATTTTAAAATAGCAACTGTTAGTCTCATTATGTATGATAGTTATTTCTTTACCTTATTTGTCACCTCTCCCATTTGACTAACATTAGCTAGAAAAGCAAAGTGGCATCTTTGATACTGTGTCTAAATTTTTTGTTAGATTTTCATACAGTTTATTAGACATATTTCCTATTTTTCATGCTATTGTAGGATATAGTGTTATTAAATTTCCTGTCATAAAATAATGAAGTTTCCCTTTCCTCCAAATTCCAAATACATTTTCCTCAACTTAGGCCCTCATTGACAGCCCAAATGTCCATCAGGCATCTATTAAACAGTCTCTCTAAGATTTCTGACATTCGGCTGGGTGCTGTGGTGCATGCCTATAATCCCAGCGGCTGGGGAGGCCGAGACAGGAGGATCGCAAGTTTGAGACTAGAGGCAGTCTGTGTAACTTAGCGAGACCCTGTCTCAAAAAGCAAAAAAATGGGCTAGGGGCACAGCTCAGCAGCCCAGCGCTTGCAAAGCATGCAGGCACAAGGCCCTGGGTTCAACCCCCAGTCCCGCAAAAAAAAAAAAAAAAAAAAAAAAAAAAAAATATATATATATATATATACACACATATATATATATATATATATATATATATATATATATATATATATATATATTTCTGACATTTGCATTGAGGTTCCAAAGCAATTCCTACATGTTTTTGGGTTTTTGTTAGAGCAGCTCTCCTAGACGCACTGCAAAGGATCAAATAACAAAATATATTCCATTTATCTATTGCTGCATAACAAACCATCTCAAATATGTATGAGGTATAAACAAAAAAATGCTGTGAATGTTTAAAGAATAAATGTATTACAGTAAAAGACACATTGCCATTAATCCCTCTCAAAATACTCCCCTCTGGCTCTGAAAACACCTATTCTATTATTCGTGCTACTTTCTGAAGCCATTCTGGAAGTCTTCTTCCATGAATAATAAAATTTTTAATTTAAACATTCACCATATTTTTTTATCACACCCTGTAGGCATATAACAAGAACGACTTATTGCTCAAAAATCAACACTTTGACCAGGGCTCAGTTGGAACAGCTTATCTTATGCTCATTCAGCTTTGGCTGGGCAGCTTGAAGGATGGAAACTAGAATCACTTCTTCAATTATGTGCTGGTGGTTGGTGCTGAAGATCTCCTGGAGCTTTGGCTATGGGTGTTGGCTAAAATATCTACATGTGTGTCTACATGTGCCCTCATGACATGGTAGCTGATTTCCAAGGGTGAGTTTCTCAAGAAAGACAGCCACAAGGAACCTGTACTGCCTTTTCTGGTATGACCTTGAGAGTGACAGGGCATCATTTTTCAATACATTCTATTTTTTAGAAGCAAGCAATTAATGTAACACTGGACTATATTCAAGGGGACGGTAGATAAAATGAACCTTCTGGTGAACACAGTATTAAAAAGTTTGTGGACATGTTTATAAACCCCAAGAGCCACAAATAATTGACATAAAATTAACTTATGATTTCCCTTTATTTCCCACTGACTTAACTGATTGGTGACTTTTATTAATGCAACTATTAATAAGAATACTTTCTTAAAAATATAAAATCTGGGATAAATATTAGACTTATCAGACTGGGTGCTGTGGTACACGCCTGTAATCCCAGCAGCTCAGGAGGCGGAGGCAGGAGGACGACAAGTTCCAGACCAGAGACAGTCTGCGTAATTTGGTGAGACCCTGTCTCAAAAAAAAAAAAAAAAAAAAAAAAAAAAAAAAAAAAAAAAAAAAAAAAAAAAAAAAAAAAAAAAAAAAAAAAAAAAAAAAAAAAAAAAAAAAAAAAAAAAAAAAAAAAAAAAAAAAAAAAAAAGGGCTGGGGGTGCAGCTCAGTGGTCCAGCACTTGCAAAGTGCACTGAGTTTAACCTCCAGTACTGAAAAAAAAAAAAAAGAAAGAAAGAAACCCATCAGAATACTCATTTGATAAACTAGATAATAAAATGGAGGTGATAAGAAAGAGGACCTTGGGAAAATTACTGAAAGATCTAATATTTGTGTATGGAGTTCCATCAAGGAAGGGAAAAAAATGGTGCATAAAGAATATTTGAAGAAGTAATGGATAAAAATGACTAGTGCTGGTGAAAGCCATAAATTTATAGATTAAAAAAATTAGTCTATCTATCTTTTAATTTCTAAACAGAAAACTTCAAAACGTATAAACACAAAAACATCTATGCTAATGCAAATTATAAGTAAATTTCTGACAATGAAAAACAAAGAAAAAATTTAAAAATCAGAGAAGAGAGAATAAAGTATTAACTATGGGGAAATAATAATCCGATGGTAGTGAATTGCTTCTTTAAAATTATGGGAGCCAGAAAGAATTGACTGAACATTTCAAGTACAAAATCTTCCTTCAAGAATAAGGATAAAATAAATGGTTTCTCAAATGAAGGAGAACCAAGAGACTTTATAACAAGAAACATTGTTCTAAAACAATTATTAAGGAAAGTTTTTCAGAGAACAAGG
The DNA here is from genome assembly GCA_007922755.1 of Pedetes capensis. Lineage (NCBI taxonomy): Eukaryota > Metazoa > Chordata > Mammalia > Rodentia > Pedetidae > Pedetes > Pedetes capensis. Next base: position 121,149 of record VMDO01002660.1, read on the forward strand.
GAAATAATACCAAACAAAAACTTGGAATATCAGGAACAAAGGAAAAGCAACAAAAATGATAGATATATGGTAAATATAACTTCTTTAATAGATGAAAATATAATTATTACATTTTCTGATAATTTTTCAATATATATTGGTGAAATATATGGGACAACAACACAAATTAAGGAAATAAAAGCACCAATGGGGTGTAAGTTTTCTTCATTCTAAATGAAATGCTGAAGTATTAAGTCTAAATAGACTGTGAAAAGTTAAATATTAATAAGTCTTGAGCAAGCATTACATATTATAAAAATCAATGATATAATCAAGTGCACAATGGATAAATTAAAATGGAATGCTAAAAATGCTCATATAATCCAAAGGAAGGTAGCAAAGGGGAAACAGAAGAGAAAATATGGAATAGGAAAAATAGAAAATAACATAATAAAATGTTAGACCTAAATCCAAAGATACCAATAATTACATTAAATGCACATAGTATAGACACACAAATTGAAAGACAGAGATTTTCAGAAAAGATTTTAAAAGAAAAATTTTGTGCAAGTTACAGGTAAAAGGATGTAAGAAGGTATATCAGACAGACACTAATCAAAAGAAGTTGAAGTGATAAGCAGGCATGGCCCATCATAATAAAAGCATCAATTCACCAAGAAGATAAAACAATCTGAAATGAGTATGGCCTGACAACAGTGCTTCAAAATACATGAATAAAAAACTGGCAGGAAAGAAAATTGAACAAATGCATAATTATATTGGACAACATCAATTTCTCTCAATATACAAAAGAACAGAGAAAAATCAGAATGCATGTAGAAGAACTGAACAACATAATCAATTGCTGTTGTTGGGTGCTATAGAGTTGAGTTCAGCTCACAGCAACCCTATGTACAACAGATGAAACACTGCCTGACACTATGTCATGCTAGGCACTATTATCAGTGCTTCTGTGCTATTCACAGTGTTTTTGATGGCTGATTGTTTTGGGAGTGGGCTGCTGGGTCCTTCTCCCAAGCCTACTGCACCAGGTATTTCCTGCAGTCTCCTATCCAAGTAGTAACCAGGCCCAACCCTGCTTAGCTACCAAGATCTGAAGAGATCTGATGCCAGGTGGTACAGCTGTAGGCACATTATCAATTATGTGGGTTAAATTCAAATTTATGGAACACTTCATCCAATAAGAGCAGAACACTCACTTTTAAAGCATGCTTGACACAATTACCATTAAGACTATAGCCTGTGTTATAAAATTAAGCTTAAATTTTTTAAAAAGATTGACATCATAGAAAATAAAATAAAATAAAATAAAGATTACAGAAAAATTTCCAAACACTTGGAAATTAAGCAACATACAATTAACCCACATACAGAGAGGAAAACTTAAGAATAGTTAAAATACATACATTGTTCTAAAAAAATTAAAAATCCAGCATTTTGAAACGAGTTATGTTGGGCTGGCGGTATACTCTTGCCCAGCAAGGATGAGGCCTTGGGTTCCATCTCCAGCACCACATGGGGGAAAAAAAAAAGAAAATATAATAAAAGAAAATTCCAGATATGTCTCTAAAGCTGTCTTCAAGGGAAATTGGTAGCATTAATTGCTTGTGTTAGAAAAAAGGAAAGATCTGAAATAATAATTTAAGTTTTTGTCTTAAGAAACTAAAAGCAGAAGAAAACAACAAAGAAAATAAACTGAAAAAAGAAAAGAAAAAAGTTTTTGTTAATCTTTAAAATAGTTAATAACATTGATGAAGCTCTAGCAAAACTGAAGAAGAAAAATAGAATGAAGACACAAATTATCAAGAAGTCACCAGGTGTGGTGGCACATGCCTGAAATCCCAGCACTTAGGAGGCTGAGTCAGGAGAATCAAGGCCACCCTAGGAGGGAGAAAAAAATTAAAAAGAAGAAGAAAAAATAAAACCAAAAACAATTTGAGGAAAATAGAGTAATAATATTGACAATTAATTACATATAAATTCAATAACCTATATAAAACATACCAATACTTCAAAACCATTAAGCACCAATACTCAGGATAAAATCTATATTCTGCATATTCTTATAATTATTTTAAAAGTTGAATTTTTAATTAAAAAAACCCTTTCAAGAAATAAATCTCTTGGTTCAGATGGTTTCACTTACATATATAAAGAAATACTATCAATTATATAGCCTCTTCCTGAAAACCGAAGGGCAGGGAACCTCATAGATCTGTTTATGAGAACATAACTCCTGTGGTACTAATACAGACAAAGAAGACAAGAAAATAAAAGAAATTTATGGGTCAGAATCACTCACTCCTGAATATTAACAGAAAAGTTTTATACAAAATATAAGCAAATAGTATGCAGCAATACATAAAATGAATAATGACCATAGGACATCATGAAAAATTTATATACCTGCCATATTAACTGTCTAAAGAACAGAAAGTACATGATGATATCAATAACAGGAAGAACATTTAATAAAATTCACTATCACTTCATGAGAAAAAAAATCTTTTCAGCAGCTCAGGAGGCAGAGGCAAGAGGATCGTAAGTTTGAGACCAGAGGCAGTCTGAATAATTTAGTGCGACCCTGTCTCAAAAAGTAAAAAAAAAAAAAAAAAAAAAAAATGGGTCAGGGATGCAGCTCAGTAGTCCAGCACTTGCAGAGCATGCAGGCGCAAGGCCCTGGGTTCAACCCCCAGTACTGCAAAAAAAAAAAAAAAAAAAAAAAAGTCTTTTGACAAACTAGGAATAGAGGATAACACTCTTAACATGTGAGAGAGCATTTACTAACCAACAACATAAACAATAACACCCCAAAGAGACCTCTAGCTAATGTCATACTTGTTGATGAAAGGCAGAAGATTGTCCCTTTTAGCAACAACAGAAAAATAGCCACTTTTATCACTCCTACTCAACAACAAAAAGATTAGAAGAGGAGAAATAAAATTGTCTATGTGGAAAACCCAAAGTAAGCTACAAAAAAAAATCCCCCAAAAGGAATTAGTGTATTTATCAATATCTTGGGAAATATAACTAACACATAAAAATCAGTCTTACTCCTGCATGCTAACAATGAGTAATAGGAAACTGAAAATAGTTTTTAACACACAACAGGTTCACAATAATGATATGCTTAGATATAAATCTAACAAACTATTCACATTATTTGTATGCTGCAAATTGCATGATACTGATGAAAAAATGCCAGTGCAGACCAAAATAGCGACATACTGTATTCACGGATTAGAAGATTTGGCATAATAAAAGTGTCAATTCAAGTATATTTGCAATCAAAATCCAAAGACAGTTTTATGAATGTATAGAGTAAAAGATGATTCTAAAATTTATATGAAAAGGTAAAGGAACTAGAAGAGTCCAAACAATTTTGAACAGCACAATAAAGTTGGAGGTAATTTGAGAATTACTTTAAAGCTATAATAATCAAGACAGCATGCTATTGGCAAATAGACATAGAAAAATATCAATGAAATAGAGAGTACAATAGAAATCCACACAAATATATTGACTTTTTTTTTTTTTACAATGACACATTGGTGGTTCAATGGCAAAATAACCATCTAGTCAACAATGGAGTAATTGAATATCTATAAAACAAAGCAAAACTCAAACCACACACCTTATATAAAAATTAATGAAATATTAATCCTAAATCTAAACATAAAACTATAAAACTTTTGGAAGTAAATAGAAAATCTTCATGACATGAAGTTAAGCAAAGAGTTCTTAGACATAACACCAAAGGTACAATTCCTAAAAGAAAAATAAATCATAAGTGGGATCTCCTTGAACTTTAAACCTTTTGACAGACTGTTAAGAGAATGAAAAGACCAGCTATAAGCTGGGAGAAAATATTTGCAAACCATAAAGGATTTGAATATACAAAGGACATTTAAAGAACACTCAAAACTCACCAATAAGAAAAAACACCTAATTTAAAAATTCACAAAATATTTGTGTAAACATTTCACTAAAGAAAACAAATAATTTTAAAATAAGTACATGAAAATATTCTCAACATTATTAAAATCACAATGAGATACTGCCATGGTTTGAATATGAAGTGTCCCTCAAAGTTCAGGTGCTTTAACAGCTTTCTGGCAGTGCTGTCCTGGGAGGTTGTGGAATTTGGGGAGGAGGGTCTAGTTTGGCAGAAGTGAATCACTGGAGGCAGGTCTTTGGAGGTTTTTTATCCAGGACCTGTGGCTTGTCTTTACTTCCCACTCACGAAGATGTAAGGTCATCTCTCATGGGTCCTGCCTCCTGCCACTGCCATACCTTCCCTGCTGCCATTATGGGTTGATCTACTAACTGTGAGCCCTCAATAAATCTCTATCCTCTGTAAGTTGATTTTGGTTGGGATTTCTGCTACAGTGACAAAAGCTGACTAATACAGATACCACTTCATTCCTACCAGAAAAGCAATAACAACAGCAGCAGCAGCAGCAGCAACATAGCAAATGGTGGTAAGGATGCAGAGTAATTGGAACTCTCATATATTCCTGAAATGTAAAATGCTATAGTCATTCTAGAAAACATTTTGGCAGTTTCTTATAAAATTAAGCATCTTGTTGTAGAACACAAAAATCCCACTCCTCCAGCTGGGCATGGTGGCGCACGCCTGTAATCCCAGCGGCTTGGGAGGTGGAGGCAGGAGGATCGCAAGTTCGAGACCAGAGGAAGTCTGCATAATTTAGCAAGACCCTGTCTCAAAAAGTAAAAAAAAAAAAAAAAAAAAAAAAAAAAAAAAAAAAAAAAAAAAAAAAAGGGCTGGGGGCACAGCTCAGTGGTCCAGCACTTGCAAAGCATGCAAGTGCGAGGCCCTGGGTTCAACCCCTAGTACTGAAAAAAAAAAAAATCTCACCCCTCAATATTTACCCTAAAGAAATTCAAACATATATTCATATAGTTTTTGTTAGGTGCCATTGAGTGGGATCCAACTCATAGCGATCCTCATAGAGTTTTCAATGGCTGGTTGTTTTGGGATTGCTTCAGGAGTGGATTACCATGTCCTTCTCCAATTTTTGCAGTGCTGGGAATTGAACCCAGGTTTTCAGAGAGTGTGGAACAGCACTCTACCAACTGAGCTAAATCCCAGCTCCATTCATACAGTTGTTGTTGCTGTTAGGTGCCATCGAGTCGGTATCCAAATCATAGCGACCCTCATATGGTTTTCAATGGCTAACTGTTTCAGGATTGCCTTGGGAGTGGATTGCCAGATCCTTCTCCCATTTTTTGCAGTGTTGGGAATTGAACTCGGGACCTCAGAGACTGCAGTGCAGCACCCTACCAACTGAGCTAAATCCCAGCCATTCATAACCAACCTGTTATGATTTGGATCTTAAATGTCTCTCAGAAGCTCATGTGTTGAAGGCTTGGTCCCCAACTGATGGTGTCATTGGGAGATGATGGAAACTTTGCCATGTGGGGTCTAGTTGGGGTAAATAGGTCTTTGGGCCCATGCCCTTGAAAGGTATATGAGGACCCTGGCCCCTTCTTCTTTCCCTATCTCTCACTTCCCAGCTGTCATGATGTGTATAAGCAGCTTTGCTCCACCACACACTCCCTGCCATGATGTCTGGCCATGTCAAAGGCCCAAGGCAACAGAGTCAATCAATCCATAGACTGAAACTTCTGAAATCATGAGTCAAAATATATCTTTCCTCTTTTTAAACTGTTTAATCTTAGATATTTTGTCATAGCCACAGAAAGCTGACTGACATACAACCCAAACATTCTTCATTGGAAAAATGGATCAACTACTGTACATCCATCCAATGGAACACAATTCAGCAATACAAGGAACAAGCTATTGATGTACCAAAAACAGGGCTTAATTCCAAATGCATTAGACTGAGGGGAAAAAAAACAGTATGATTCCAGTTGTATAACATTCTAGAAAAGGAAAAACCATAGTTACAGAAAATAGATCAGTAGTTGTCATGGGTTAGGGCTGAGAAAAGGGTGTGACTTCAAAGAAACAACATGAAGGATCTTAGGGGATGCCAGACTGTTCTATATCATAGTTGCAGTGATGGTTACATGAACCTATGCATTTGTTAAAATTTATAGAACAATACAAACATATAGGAGTTTTATTATATGTAATATTTAAATAAAATTTAAATTTATTTTTTAAAGTAAATACTTTTTAATGATCTGAAATTTAAGGAGGAAAATAGTTACCATTTTCAAATCTCTATTTGCCAGAACCTTGCTAGTCAGAGATTTTGTGTTTTTATGTTCATTGACTTATTAATCCTTATCAAAACCCCTATAATTTAAGTATCCCTTGATCTAAAGATGAGGAAACTGAAACAGAGAAAGGTTAAATACTGTGTTCATAATCATACAACTATTCAGTGGCTAAGTACTTGAACTCATCTAGACATATCTAGAGCCACAGTCCATGACAATCATCATCCTGCATATTGAGACAGCAAATCCAGTGGCTTAGGAGAAGGACCCAGCAGCCCATTTTCAAAAACGAATCAGCCGCTGAAAACCCTATGAAAAGCAGAGAAGCACTGACAATAGTGTTTCATCTGTTGTACATAGGGTTGCTATGAGTTGGACACTGACTTAAGGACACTGACTTAAGGACAAGAAAATATTATTGCTTTATCTCTCTTCCACACTTTTGGAAGAAGGTTGATATTGTTGTTGTTGTTGGGTGCCATCGAGTGGGTGTCTGACTCATAGCAACACTACGTACAACAGACCAAACACTACTGTCAGGGTTTCTCTGCTATTCAGTGGTTTTCAATGGCAGATTGTTTTTTGGGAGGGGGTTGCCAGGTCCTTCGCCCAAACCTACAGTACCTGGTGTTCCCAGGTGGTCTCCCATCCAAGTACTAACCAGGCCCGACCCTGCTTAGCTTCTGAGATCTGACGAGATCGGATGCCACAGTGGTACGGCTGCAGGCAAAGACTGATATTAGGTTGTTTCTGATGTTTAAGATGGTTACAAACTAATACTCATTAGCATCAAAATTGAAAGACTGCTTTAAAAGTCCACCAAATCTCAACATATTTATGAACTATAAAACTTTCTTTTTTATACAATCCAAATAACTAAGACATGCAAGTAAATAAGGTTTTTTTAATTGCAATTTATTCTGACTTGAAAAATATAAAGGACAAAAATACAAGCTGATATCAAGAATTTTTGAAGTAATTTCAAAAATATATACCATGTGGTCAGCATATTTTTACCCCAACTTCTTAAATTGTCTACTTTGAAGTATAGAATTCAAATCAATCAGTATTTGACTACGTACTATTTATGTTCATTGTGACAATGGTTTTATTTCAATATCCCAAAGTGCCTTCTGAATCATTAAAGCAAGTTTAAAATTTGTTCAGTATTACTTTGTGATTGTTTATTTAATCAATTTCCCTCTAAAAGTTGAAAATCTATTACTATCTAGTGATCAGATTACTAAAATAACTATAAAATCCCATTCCTTGAATAATTTCAACTAAGAGTTCATGCCATTTAACTATTTTCAAAGAAAATGTAAAAGCAAAAGCAAAAACTAATTTTTATCTTTGTTAAATAAATTTTCTCATTATTGACTTTTTGCTGTATGATCAAGACACATCACAAGCTTTCAATTCCTGTTCTTTTATATAACCTTAAGGTTAGAGTTGCCTGAAGCTGTACCACTGTGGCATGGAATCCTGTCAGATCTCAGAAGTTAAGCAGGGTCTGGCCTCTTTAGTACTTGGATGGGAGACCTCCTGGGAACACCAAGTGCTGTAGGCTTAGGAGAAGGACCCAGCAGCCCACTTTCAAAAACGAATCAGCCACTGAAAACCCTATGAATAGCAGAGAAGCACTGACAATAGTGTTTCATCTATTGTACATAGGGTTGCTATGAGTTGAACACTGAGTTAAGGATACCTAACAACAACAAAAACAAGTTTAGAATTCAGATTAAATGCTTAAGAAATGATTTAAACTACTGTGAGGAAGCATGCATTCTTAGTCTCTTTTTTGCATCCATCAAAAAATATTTCTGCTTTTGGGATGTTGTGAGATTCTGTCCAACCTAATTCAATTGTTCATAAAATCAAAGTATATTAGATCTTGGTAATAAAAACTTAAGTATGAGCCTTACTCTCAAGTTACCCAACAACAAACAGAAAACACAAACACTTAAATATACTAATATAATAACTGTAAATATACACTTATCTCCAGAGCCTAGAAAGACACAGAAGAAGAAGTGAGTATGTTTGGGTGGGTAAACAAGGCAGCACAGCGTATGCAACTATTAAGTCCTCCTAGCCCAGCTGTAACTACATGACTTCTCTCCTCCCCAAGAATGCTTATACATACAACCACAGAGAAAACCCATGAAGCTTTTGAGAAAGATGTATAAAAACATGCATTAATGCAGAGATCAGCTGATGTTTTTCTATAAAGGCTCAGATAGTAATTATTTTATACTTTGCATTCCACATGCTTTCTGAGTGAAGGCAACCATACACAGTATTAAATGATCTGCTGTGGCGATGTTCCAACTATTTACAAGAACAAGTGAAGGCTACAGTGGGATACAGGGCCAAAGTTTGCCAACTCTTGCTTTAATCAAATCAGTACAACTATATATCCAAACTTTAGATGTAAATTAGCTGGCCCATTGATGAAAAAGCAAAAGATTTATACCTTTGAAAAATTTGACTTCTTAATAAAGAAACTAATGAACACTGAAGTTCTTTTGATGCAGATACCTGAAAACACCTGAGCTGCCTCCTTACACAAAACCTCAAGAATTTACATAGCCTAAGAATCCCTGCAGCCTGCAGCCTGCAGCCTGCAGCCATAGCCCCATGGCATCCGATCCCATTCGATCTCAGAAGCTAAACAGGTTCGGACCTGGTTAGTACTTGGATGGGAGACCGCCAGGGAACACCAGATACTGTAGGCTTGGGAGAAAGACCTGGCAACCCCCTCCCAAAATCAATCTGCCATTGAAAACCCTATGAACAGCAGAGATGCACTGACAATAGTGTTTCACCTGTTGTATACAGGGTCGCTATGAGTCGGATACCGACTCGACCACACCTAACAACAACAAGAATCCCTGAAATAAAGTGGAAGATCTTCATTAATCACATTTTCTCTTCCTTTCAGACTTCTGTGTTGAAGGGTCCAAGTACTTGAATGGATGAAAATGTCTGTGAACTGTGTGCATTTTTCTATGTTGTAGTGTGGCATAATGAGGTCTGTTTCCCATTGCTACTAATTCCTTTATAACCTACCCCAGTAGAACTTTTCAGCAAGTCTTAATGAGCCAAGTCTACTCCATAGGTAAGTGCTTTGAACTTGATCCTTTGATTTTGAGTGAAACAAGAGCTACTTGTTGACATATAATCTCAAACTTAATCCACAACATCTGAAGAATACTAAGAATTAGAGTTGAGACTGTCCTAACTAGGTGACAATGACAGGGGTAGTGTAAGAACTGTGAATGCCATGACCAAATTACCCTAATTTCTGTCTAAATCTGGGATGTTACCTTTCAAAAATGAAGCTGGCATCATCCAGAGGCACGGAAGTTTAGGTGAGTCAGCAGGTCAGGAATAAGCAGTACAAGCTTTTTTCAATTACTATTTTTTTAAAAACATAGTAATTACCACTGAATACAAAATGTATCCTGCTTTTAAAAATATGCTGGTGTTTTAGCAAAGGTAATGCTTTTATTTTGTTATGAGCTGCCCACGCGCACTTCTTAGGTTGTGATTCATTTTAAAGTTTTTTCAGTTAAAGAACATTTTATTCTAGAATGAAAAAAAAAAAAAAATGAATGCCCCCACAGTAGTGTGAGGTTATCATAAACATGGAACGACAGGCAATTTAATCAAAAACCAGAATGATGTTATAATCTCATGGTACATCAAAGTTGGTATAGGACTTGTGTGTTTTGGTTTTCATGAGCAGAATTTCAGGGGCCATATTATCATGAGTCATACTCCCATTTACAATGCTGACATTTTGTTCTCTCTTGTGTGATGGAAGTTTGAAGAGATGTTCAGCTCATTCTAATTTGCTTCCCTGAAGCTGCTACTCACTGTCTGCTGCTGAAACTCTTGGTAGAAAGCTCTGGGTTTCAGAATCTTAAGGCTATCTTCTAAAGCAGAGGATAAGGACCTAAAATCCCTTAATCAAGTTTCTAATCACAAACAAGATGGTCTTACATTAAGAGGCCTTTGAGAGCAACAATCATGTCATGTGTTCACCATAACAAATAGGGTTCTTATTTTAGCACCAAAGGCAATTCTTTCCATGTAGTGATGTGAAACCCTAACCAGTCTGTTGAAGAACAGGGTATAGTGGTTATCATTTTATTCTCTCTCCCACACAGTTCTAGAGACTATTTTATCTTATTTAATGAAAAATTACAGTTAATGAAGTAAAATAGTGAATAGTATTTTCCAAATGCTATTTTTGATCCTGTGACCTAGTTCCTATCATTATCTCCAATTTACAGAGCAGAAAATTAGTAGGACACCAGGACTTGTTTCAGGTCACACAGCCAGCAGGTGGCAGAGCCTAGACTCAAATACAAGTCACTCAGCCCTCCAGCCCACCTCTTAACACAAGTCTATTCTTCTTGCCTAAGTCTCAGATGGAACAGAGAAGTGACGGCTGGCTACTTGCTTTCCTTCTGGAATGCTTTAGTAGGGCTGGAGGGAGCGTTTGATGAGCAATGCACCAAACAAGTAGCACTAGAGTCATCACATTTTAGACATACTTAAAACACCCAATGGAGTTTTTGTTCTGAATTCCATCTGTGTGTAATTTATGTTTAAATAGAAAAGAATTCAACTCTTGTATATGTGGTATCTTCAGAGCTGGTTTGCCTGGGATGGTTTTGTGTATGCTCTTTTGTATTGTTGACCTGTCAGATTGGCACTTGTCCTGGAATTCTCCTTTTTAACCCAGCTGACAGTTGCATTTATCATGGTAAGATGGTTCTGATGGACTTCCCCTTTTCCAACTTCCTAAGGTTTCCCCTTAGGAGAAATTGGGATGTTGTGCAGCAAGCAGTTTCCACTTTAACATATGGTGGAATTTGATAGATGACCGGACTGTCCGAGACATAAAATAACTGCTATGATATTAATGTGTCCCCCAAAAGTTCATGTGTTGGAAACTTAATCTCCAAATTCACATCATAATGGTATTTGACCATGATATCTTAGGGAGATAATTAGGAAGAGATGGAGTCATGAAGGGCGGGACCCATGATGTCATTAATGTCATTATAAGAAGGAGAGACTCTGATCAAACATTTGCTCAGGCATGCCATGCAATACCCTTTACTATCCCATCATGCAGAAAAAAGGCCCTCATCAGATGCTTAGCAGATGTAGGCACCATGCTATTGAACTTCTCAGCCTCAAGAACCATGAGCTAAATAAGTAGTTTTTCTTTATAGGTTACCCAATTTCAAGTATTTTTAATAGCAATAGAATATGCACAAAGACAGGACCTACCACCAGTCTTCTTAGGTCATTGTGTAGACTGAATGTTCATGCACACCACCCATTCATATGTTGAAATCCTAACCCCAGAGGAATGGTATTTGGAGAGGAAACCTCTGTGAGGAGATTAGGGCCTTTGGGATTACTCCTCTTACAGCAGAGAGCACAGGAGCAGCCCAACCCCTCCCACCACATGAACACACAGAGAAGAGATGTTGCTGTTGTTAGGTGTTGTCCAGTAGCTACCCTACATATAAGCAAAGGAAACACTACCCACTACTGGACATTGTGCCATGTGTGTCACAATATCAGTGCTTTTCTGTTATTCATAGGGTTTTCCATGGCTGATTGTTTTCAGGATTGTTTTGGAAGTGGGCTTTTGGGTCCTTTTCCCATTTTTGCAGTTCTGTGAGCCTCAGAGCACACAGAGCAGTTCTCTATCAACTGAGCTAAACCCCAGCCCAGAGAAAAGATGGGTGAGTACAAACCAGGAAGGGAGTCTTCACCAGAATTCCTACCAGTGCCTTTATCCTGTACTCCCCCCAAGCCTCCAGGAGTATAAGAGATAAGTTTCTATTGTTTATAATCCACCTATTTTATGATATTTTGTTACAGAGGCCTAAATAGACTAAGACAGACATCATGCAGGTCTACCAGTCATAAAAGGAAACACATATGAAAACCATTCTCGAGTTTGTCTTGCTGTCAGTTTACTGGTGGTCCAGTTAGTGGAGCAAGATTGATGGAGCTCTTTTTTTTTTTTTTTTTTTTTTTTTTTTTTTTTTTTTTCTGAGGCAAGGTCTCTCTGTATAGCCCAGGCTGGCCTAGAACTTATGATGTACTCTAGGCTGGCCTCCAACTCCCAATCCTCCTGCCTCAGCCTCCTGAGTTGCTGGGATTACAGGTGTTTGCCCCAGGGCCCAGCTTCATGCAGCAATTTGTAACACACAGAGAATACCTGATGATGCCTGCCCACCAGTCACTGGAGATTGGGAAAATAGGGAAATTCTAGGGTTACTGTAGGAGAGATATGAAGAAGAAATAAAGGTAGAGACACCATAACTTATAAGTTACTGATTATAGTATTCAATTATCAAGACAAAAATTCTCAGCTTACATAATTTTAATACACACATAATTCATATAAGTACTTCTTAAATTTACTTTACATGGTTATATCTTATTTTACTCATTTACATTTATATTTTATATAGTTCCTAATAGAATTCTTATTTACACATTTACCAATAAAATAAAACTTATTTATCAATCAATAATTATTTCAAGAACTATGTAATTATATTTACATTATATGGTCACACTATCTGGGTAGGGGCTGGGATTTAGTTCAGTTGGTAGAGTGCTGCTCCACACTCTATGAGGACCCAAGTTCAATCCCCAGCACCACAAAAACAGGAGAAGGATGTGGCAGCCTACTCCAGAAGCAATCCTGAAACAATCAGCCATTGAAAACCCTATGAGTCTCACTATGAGTCAGACATGACTCGAGGGCACCTAATACACACCTATCTGGGGAGGTAATTCATTACATTGTAAGGTTGTCTCTCCCATTCATGGATGGATTCAACAATTACTAGAAAGTTTTTCCTCATATGTTTTTCAAATTTGCCTCCTGATAAATTTCTTTAATTTGGTTCTGCTTTCTGTACTTACATAATTTAAATTCAATGGCTTCTTCTCTATTAGAAATACTTTAAAATATTGTCTTCTGCCTTTTCCTAACAACTTTTAGAATGTTCACTCTAGTTAAATAACAAAAAAGAAAAAATTATTTCTACTCAAAGGAAGAGGTATTTTTTGTAGTTACTTATATTTGCCATTGTGGTGGTAGTGTCCTTACTTATCCTCCCTGGTAATTATTTCTCATAGAGACAATACTTAAGGTAAATAAATGCAAGGAATAGAAATATTACTTCAGAGAAAAGAAATAATGACAAGATACAGAGATGCAGATTTTAATATGCTAGCGACAGAAAACTGACATTGAATAGTTCTTTAAAAGGCACGGGTTTTCAGTTTAGATATACTTCACATAGCTGTTCAGAGGTTAAATAAAATTGAAAAAATAGAATGGATTGGACATGCATGCATACATTAGCTATATTATAACAAGTCAACTTTTTAGAGCTTGTTTTATGGACCACCCCCAGACCAAGAAGTAAGAAGGGGAAAACCATTAAAAACATAAACTATTAGCGATATAAGGGGAAATCTAGAGAATTTTTAAAAGCTAAAGGACCATATGTATTTTCTATGACAATAAACTTGAAAACTTAGATTAAATACATTAAGCACTAGGAAAACAAAAATACAAAGCTCACATAAGTACAAAGTAGGAGCTATGGCTGTACTGCTCACCTTAGTAATTGCCCCTACTTGGACCACAGCATGAAGTTTAGATACAGACATTCAGCACATACATGTGGAAACATGGAATGAATCTACCTGGTAAGAAAAGATAGAAATAATATCACACAGAAAGGCAACAGGGCTGGATGATTTTAGAGAAAGGCTCCACCAAACCCTTCTGAAACAAGGAATTCCTCTTTAAGCAAATTCCTAGCTGTAGTTAATCTAGCCTAATGAACATGGATAGTGCCTATGAATAAAGATGCCAAATCTAAAATAAAATGTTATAAAATTATTCCAGACGTATAATAAAGAAGTATGAAAGCAAGTGATTTTCATATCGAGAATAAAAGAGTAGTTCAATGTAAAGACATTTATTAAAGTAGAAAATCACTTGATTATATCAAGAGATGCAGAGAAGGCACTTGATAATATTCAACCACATTCCTGATAGAAATCTCTTAGAAAATAGGAATTGAAAAACATTCCCCTAACGTGATTTTAAAAGAACATTTATTATAAATAAGCAGTAAACATAACTTTAAACATTAAAACACACATTTTCCTAAAGACAGGAATAAGACAAGGATATCCTCTCCACGTTTTAAATAATTATCCATCTTTTTGCCTTGACTAAAAACCCCTCAAAATTTGGGACAAGATGTTATTCATATTTATGCCACCATAAATTTATAGCCATTTTTAAGGTATTTTAAACATACTATTCTTGTGTCTCATAACTTTTTATTGAAAGCCAACCTTAAATTATTCAACAGGTCAATTAACTGAAATTAATTAGTAAACATTGTAATTTCCATGTAAATTCTTAAGAAATCTCAGCAACTCCAGTGCCAAAGAAACTGAAAATGATGCAATCTATAATTTCAAGAAACAAGTAATACATTTAGTCTGTCCTTCATTCCACCTTCTATAAAAAAATAATGTCTGGTCACTTATCAGAAGGCCTGAGCAGTCCTCCAGAAACACTTACTGACTGCCTTTTCCTGGGAATCTGCTTCTGTCTTATACCTGTCTTCTCTTGCCACTTTCTACTTGGCTCTACAAGGCAAAGGCTATAGGAAGAAGACAGGTAAAGGCCTGGTAAGTGCGTCCTCAAGTCAGCGCTAAGAAATGACTGGTCCAGAAGTTCTTGTCAGATTCTTTGGGCAAAATTTGCTCTGTGTCACCTTGCAACACTTTATTAGGATTTTCCTCAGGTCTATCTTTATATCCTGGAGAACAGCTTGACATGGTTTTGTCTGCCTGGAATTGGAGTGTTCACTGGGTCCCACTGACAACTGATCTTTGCTGAGTTTCTAAAGACCAAAGTTTCTACAAGTACCATTCTTAGTAATCCCTGCATTGCTAATAAACTCATTCTGTTTGCCCACTTAGCCCAATCCCTATTCCTTCCTGTTTTATTTCATGTGTTTCTCTCTTTAACTGACTTAATTCCACTGAGAACACTCTGATATTTAGTGGCCCACTTGGGGAAACTTTGACATGAATGAGATTATTCATATAAGAGGTGCATTCAGAGGAAAGGGGAAGAATCCCTCAGGAGGATGTTCTCTGGTTTATAAATCCAAAAGAAAGATCACTTGGCCAATGAAGGAGAAATCACCCTTTGCTTTTGTACCTCAGGGATTTAAAAATTATCATTTTAAGTTGCACAGCTGACAAAAGTGTCAAAGGCCTGATACTCATTTAAACTTGTAAGTGGGCTTAGTCTTTGTTTCTCTCTCACATTCTCTGTCTTGCTCCCTCTCTGTCTCACCTTCTCTCTTCTCACCTAACCTAGGCTATGTGTGATCGTGTCTGTGTGAAAATGGGTCTTCCCTCATCTGAGGCTACTCCTGCTGTTATGGACTAATGTTTGTGCCTCCTACCTTCCTCCCAAATTCTTACAGTAAAATCCTAGTGTCCATGTGACAGTATTAAGAAGTGGTACCTTAAAAAAGTGATCAGGTCATGAGAGTAGAGTCTTCTTTTTCTTCTCTTTTCTCTCTCTCTTTTTTTTTTTTTTTTCTTCATTACTGGGAGGTTGAGCCAAGGGCTTCACACATGCTAGGAAAATGCTCTACTGAGCTGCACCCGCAGCCATTTTTCTTTTTATTTTTTTAACTTTTTATTTTGAGACAAGGTCTCACTAAGCCAAGTAGTCTGCCTCTGGCCTCAAACTCACAATCCCCCTGCTTCAGACTCCTAGGACCTTGGGATTACAAGCTAGTGCCACAGCGCTTGGCTGAAGAACTTCTTTTAGCATTTCTTTTAAGACAGGTCCTTGTAGCAATAAATTCTTAGTTTTCCTTCATTTGAGAATATGTTTAGTTGCCCTCATTTCTGAATAATATTTCACTGGCTACAGAATTTGGAGTAGATAGTTCTTTACTTCCAGCACTTGAAAAACATTGTTATACTGTTTTTTGGCCTCTGTGGTTTCTGGTGATAAATCTATTATTCAAGTCATTGCCACTTCTTAATGACTTCTGTCAATAATTTTCTTTTTTATATTTTGTTTTCAGCAGTTTAATTATAATGTGTTTGGAAGATTTTTTTCTTAAATTCATCCTGCTTGGAATTTGCTGAGCATCTTGGGTCTGTCTTTATTTCACCCCTCCAAACCTGTGGGATTTTAAGCCATTCTTTGCTTAGTAAAGAGGTTCTTATTTAGCCAGACATGGTGGTACATGCCTGTAATCCCAGCAGTGGAAAAGATGAAGCAGGAGAATCTCAAGTTCAAGTCCAGTGTGGGCTGCACAGTAAGACTCCATCTCTATATGAATATTTTAAGCACAAATGACTATTGATCACAACCTGCAATGTGTAAATCAGACAAGGATGTATAAGGTCAATAAACTGATGTTTTCCTTCAGGATAGGTCTTATTATCCTCTGCATCCATTTTCACCCACAAATTTTCGTTCTGAGAAAAATAGACATTAAGATAATTTAACATAGTATTGGTAGCAAGCAAGCTAAAAGTCATTTAAGAAGTAGGGAGAATTCTATAGATAATGGTACAGAGAAGAGTCAGAGAATGGTGATATCACTAAAGCCATAGAACTCCTTATGGAGAAAATTGATCAATTTGGATAAGGTGATGGTTCAAAATAGAGGCTTTTCAAGGAGGAATATGTACTGGATTAGGAAAGAATGTTGTACTTACATCACTACAGACTTCTGTGGAATTTTCAATATTACTATAATTATCTGGGAAATGAATATAAAAATCATGAAATTATGTAATTTGAATAATATCTGACTGGTTGTGTAGCCTTTGCAAATTAGGAGTGCAATCGGTTCTCTTCATTCAGTTTGGTCACTCTGGGCTTTTGCTTTAGCAGTAGTTACAAGATCGTATCATAATTTTTCTCTTAGTGTTGCAACACTCAAGTGTGTGCTCTCCAGAGTCTGAAATTCTGCTGCAAAGTTGTTGTTCCATTAAATGATCCAAATATGATCTTCCAAAAAAAAGAAAAAACGAGGAAGTGTAGTGTAATGAAGAATGGAATGACTACCATGAGAAACTCTTGATCACAATATATCAAACAATGATATAGATCTTTATTGATTATGTCCCTAGATGATAATGGTCTATCCTGTAGATTATGCTTGAGAAAAGTTAAAAGGAATTCTGAGAACAAAAACCCACACAATTCCTAGTCTTTATGGTAAACAGTATTGGGGCCAGTCAATATTGAGGCATAGCAAAAATAACTACTTTTGCTTAGTTTAGGAATTACTTGCTCCCAAGAAGATAAAACTATACATTAACTTCACTCTTTATTTATCGAGACTGATAATTTGTTTATCAAAACTCTTCGAGCCTCTCAACTTGCTGTGCCCGTTAATCCAAAGTTATATCATAAACTCTGCCCAATCCCCAAATGTCACCCAGTTTGCAGGAGACATCTTGAAACATCCCAATCTAGGTGGCTCTAAAACCCTATAAATACTTCCATGATTTCCCTGCTTCAAAAAACTACCTGCATGTTCTCCCTCATCACTGTGAGTCTAATAAATTCAGTCTTGGTTGCTCAACAGGCTTTGCTGCTGTTTTATTGGGGGAGTAAAACTAACATTGCTAAGATTTTCATCCAACTTTTCTTACCCTGAATTACAAAATAGGTCTTTTGTTCTCAGAATATCTTACCTGCCTGGTTTTCTATAATTAAATAATTAATTCTTTTGGCTTCTCAGACGTTTATAGAAGACTTTTATCTATGGTGATCATTGCTTAAGTCTACAGTGGAATAAAAATAAATCTTGGGGGAGCTAGAAGAATGAGATTATTAATCATTTCACTCTCCTGCCAAACCTATTTTGTTGAAATTACCCTCATATACAAACAGGTAGGGAAATTCCTTGGCTGTCTAACAAAGAGCAATCACTTTTGTGGCTGCATATGCAACAGGCTTTAATTTCTGAGAGTCACTTTATGTTTCGCCACGAATTTAACAGTCTCAGATTCACAGTCAAAACATCTTACCCACTTTTACTTTCCAGTAATCATCCCGTCTTTGTTAAAGTCAGTGTCCCTTGTTCCTATATTTTTCTGAGTTTTGGCTTCCTGTCCTCTCCATCAACTCTCCAGTGACACAATATGGGAGGAGCATGAAGTGTTTGGATGACTAGTGATTCCTGTCTTATGTATTTGCAAATGATCTTAAAGCCCACAGCATCTGCATTTATTCAATCATGTTTAAAAAGTTTACAATAAAAATAAAGTTTATAAGGTGAAGTTGCACGTGGTGAAGTCCTTCTCCCTTCCTTGTAGGGATGCTTCACAGCCATAAGGTCTAACTCTGTGGAATTGGTGAACTAAATAGGATCAGTTAACTAGATAACACCACTATCTGCTGAACAAAGCACTTTGTGTCTCTTGTTATTGTTGTTAAGTGCCATGGAGTCAGTGTCCGACTCACAGTGACCCTATGTACAACAGACCAAACACTGTTGTCAGTGCTTCTCTGCTATTCATAGGGTTTTCGATGGCAGATTGTTTTTTGGGAGTGGATTGCCAGGTCCTTCTCCCAAGCCTATAGCACCTAGTTTTCCCAGGTAGTCTCCCATCCAAGTACTAACCAGGCCTGAGCCTGCATAGCTTCTGAGATCTGATGGGATCAGACATCACAGTGCTATGGCTGCAAGCTTTGTGTCTCTTAGAAAGACATAATTGAATAGGACTGCATTTTAATGTGTTTATTTTTATCTAGGAGTCCCCGGATTTCTTCTTCTAGGGATGAGGAGGGAAGGGGATGCAGAGAGGTCTCTGCTTTTCCCCAGGATTTCTCTGAGGCTCAGGTTAACATGCAAAACAAAGTCTACTACTGACTATCTGCTACCTTCAGTCACATCTTTCATCCCTAACGAGAAGGAGGCAGCTTTTTTTGCATTGGGAGCAACAACTCTGAGAATGCTTTGCTAGACCCTTCTATCAGAAAGGCAATTTTCACTGAGAAATGGCTTGCATAGAAACTACTCAGGACACACTATTAAACTCTTTCTTCATAATATTTAGCAAAATTTTAATTACAAACTTATTTGGGGAGTTATTCAGTGTCAATCTTCTCTCACAGGAATATATTCTCCACAACATCAGGAACCATGTGTTTACATAGAAGATACATTCTTGGCAAAAAAGTGGTGTTCTTTGTTTCATGCTAGGCACTGAACAGGACATAGAAAGACCCCAGTAGAGACCTTCAGTGAGTGAATAAAAAGACCACATGAGTACAAAGGAAACCACTCATTCATAGACAATGCTTCTTAAATTATAGTTGTTGCTAGCATTTTCACCAAAATTCAATGCAATGAGAAAAATAAGTATAACTAAGTAAGTTTTCATAATTCTACATGGTTCATACTAATTTTTATCCTACTCCTTTGGTATCAAAAAGCCTTCTGCTGAATTTTATGAAAGAGTGGCATTACTAGATGATAGCTTCCGGTGTTTGTGATATTTAAAGTGACATTACTTAGAAAATTTAAATTGGCTATTTAGTCATTCAACTTCATTTCATTTTCATAATTTTTCCTCTTTATGACACATGAAAGCCTGATTTCATTGATCTAAAGCATGTCAAAATATAGTTTTCTAAATATTAAAACATAAACCTAATAGAAAGGTATAGTATACAGATGTCAAAGATTTTTTAATTCATTAGTGAAATAATGAGGAAAAACAGAATGAGCAAAAACCTGTTTCAAAGAATTATATGAGATTGAAAGACAATTACCAAAAGAAAGATAGCTAAAATGTGTTTGCTAATTTAGATACAGGGCAATGAAACCATAACCTTTGGAGGTTATCTTTTTTGTATGACAAAAATCATTGAATCTCTACCAGAAGAAAAGTAATTTATAATTTGTCAATCTTCTCTAAGTTGACATCTAACTTTATAGAATCTGGGCCTTAATCAATACTAAAGAGTAAATCAAACAAAATCGCCTTGCCTTAGTGTGGCAGGTAACTCACACTAGCTTATTAAGACAGTCTCTAGTGTGAATTAGGTCACACAGTAATCTTTCTGCTTTATTTTCAAGTTTTAAATAATGTCCTTAAGGGGAGTTGCTTAGTTTCTGGCAGCATAACTTCAGCGTTCACTAGCATTCTCCCTGTGTGTCTGTGTCCTAACTTCCAGTCTTTATAAAGACACCAGTCATATTAGATTAGGAGCCCATCCTAGTCCAATAGGACCTCAAATGAACCCATTACACCTGTAACAACTCTATCTCCAAATATGGCTGCATTCTGGTATACTAGGGTTTAGAAGCCCAACATATGAATTCCGGGGGATGGGGAGACACAATTCAACTCATACCAATGAGTAAGTACTCCTGAAAACTTTCTTCACTTTCTAAATCTTTAGGAAAAATAAATGGCTAACCCATTTCCAAAAACACTTAAGAATAGTTCTAGAAGTCTGTATTGGCTTCCTTGGGAAGTCAAAGCAAATTACCATGAACTGGGTGGCTTAAAACAACAGTAATAGATTCTTATAGTTTGGGAGTCTAGAAGACCAAAATCAAAATGCTGACAGGGTTATGTCCCCTGGGGAGGCTGCAGGGAAGATTCTTTCCTTGCTTGTTCTGTCTTCTGTGGTCATACTCCTTAGCATTTCTTGGTTTATAGCTTTAATCATTCCAATCTCTGCCTCTGTCTTCACATTTCATTATTTTTTTACACATTCTTTTAGCTATTTTCTTAATGGTTGTTCTAGGGCTTACCATAAACATACTAGCTTATCAGAACCAAGTTCAGATTTATACTCATTTAATTCCAATGAGATTTAGAAACGTTATTCCTATCTAAGTCTACTCTCTCTTCCCCATTTTAGGCTATCATTATATATATTACTTATTTGTGTTTCAAACCCAATAATACATTGTTATAATTAATACTTTATATAACATTATGATCTTGGACTTCTATTAAAGAAGCTGAGAAAAGAAAAAATAAGTATATATTTATAGAATTTATTATGTTTTTTATATTTACCATGTTATTTACCATTTCTCTTCTCTTCACTTGTCACTATGCATTTAAGTTGCCATCTGTGTCTCTTTGTTACTTCATGACAGCTTTGCTCTCACCCACCTTCTTCATGCTGGTACTAACAAATACATTGCATTTCTACATGTTATAGGTCCAACAGTACAATTATGTACATCCAGTCCTACATAATTGTATTTAAATCAGTTAAGAAAAGAAAGAAGAAATATGTATATATACTGCCTTTTATAATTACCTAATTATACTAACCATGTTCTTTGTTTTCTCATATGGATTCATATTACTTCCTTGGGTCATAAGAGTTCCTGTTGTCTGCTTTTTCTTTCCTTATATTGGTCATATTTTTCTCATTCTTGGCATGTCCCATAATTTTTTATTGAAAACTGGACATGTAGGTAACATATTGTAGAAATTCTGTATACTAGTTCCTTCCCTCTTCTCTGAAGCTTGTTTTTATTGTTGTTTGCTTGCTTATTTCTTTAATCACTTAGTAGATAATTTTAGGGAAATCTATTTCCCTCACAGTGTGAATCCTGTGTTTTAGTAAGTTTTTCATTGCTATCACAACATACTTGAGGTTGGGTACTTCATTTAAAAAGTTCATTTAGCTCACAGTTTTGGACTACAAAAGGCCAAGACTGAGTGGCTTCTTCAGTTCAGAGTCTAGTGGGGTGGAGCTTTGGCTGCATCACCTTATGGTGGATAACATCAAGGTAGAAGCAGGTGCAAGAACAAGGGATCACATGGCAAGATATGAAACCATACAGCAAGGAGGGGCCAGTCTTGTTCTTCTATAACAACTTGCTGTCTCAAGAACTAACTAATTTTGTGAGAACTATTTTGCTTATTTCTCAGGGTAATGCTTACAATGACCCATTCACCTCACAGTAAGCTCCACCTCTTAAAAGTTCCACCACCTTTCAACATGACTGCTCTCAAAATTAATTTTTTAACACATGAACCCACCTACAGAAGACATTCAAACCATATTTTCTGAGGGTTGTTCTTCATAGGGCACAGGTTTGAGCATGTTCACAGTCACACTGACAGGACAGCAGTTTTAGCAGAACTTTCTATGACAGTCTCTTTCTCTGCTCACTCTATTAAGCTCTCTGCCTAGCTTTGAATTGTTAGCCTCCACTAATTGTCGGATGATTATTCTAATTATTTGTTAGCTAATTGATCTGTTGTTTTTGGCATGCCCTTGGGCATAAATTATTCTACATACTAACCTAATTGAATTTGGGTCCTCTTTTAGGAATACTTTTGTAGGGCAGTTTTGAGGGTTTGTTCTGGTCCCAAAAGAGCTCTTCTTAATGATGTTTTATGGTCTTCTCTGGTAAACTAGCTGACCTGTGGTTTAGGCTGTTACTCTCATAAATATAACAGTCTTCTCTAACCATCATAATGTCAATAGTGTTGGAAAGCACCCTTAGGCTTGGACTTTACCACACTCTGCTTCAAACAAAATCAGTTCCTCTTAGGAGAGCATTGGAGATCTGTGTTCTTGTGGATTGTCTCTTGTCCAGGGGAAAAAAGTCTCTGAGCAATTGCTCTGGATGCAGAGCAAGGGCAAGAACCCCTGGTACTCTCAGTTTGCTTCCCTGACATGGAACTTCTACTTTAGTATTGAGCTTGGGCAAAAATAATTAGGACTTCAGTGTTCTTAGCCTGCCATGGCTCCATAAGGATTCCTTATACATTGAGACTTGGTGGATGAAGCGGATCCCTGGCCTTTTAGTCACACTCACAAGTAACACAGGCTCTGCAGCTCAGAGCTGGATGGGGAAAACTGCTGAAGCCTCACTATGGATTCTGTATTCCTTGACTTGGAGTGTAGGAAAGAGCCCTGTTTTTTGGCTATACCCACTCAGTATGGAATTGTAATCAAGTTGCCCAAGGAGTAAAAGTAAGGGAGCAGGTCATGGATTGGGTACTGCAGAGTCTTGCCATTCCTTTGTTGGTTTTAGTTGATTTTCTCAAATAAATATTTTTTAATTGCTGCATACCCTTAACACAAGTTCCAGACATTGAAATTGTTAGAACTGAAAGATGAACAATTTTACTAGTTACACTTATTTTGTTGGAGAGCAGGTCCCCAAAACTTCTTGTTGCTGCTGATACTGATATTTCCTCACTATTATAAGTTTGGGGCTGGGATTTAGCTCAGCGGGTAGAGCACTGCGCTGCAGTCTCTGAGGTCTGGAGTTTAATTCCCAGCACTGCAAAAATGGGAGAAGGGCCTGGCAATCCACTCCCAAGGCAATCCCAAAACAGTCAGCCATTGAAAACCCTATGAAGGTCGCTATGAGTCGGATACCGACTCGACAGCACCTAACAACAACAACAACAATTATAAGTTTGGTCATTTGTTTTTAGTTGTAAACCTGAACTCATACACAATGGTTGTTAAAATTGGGAAAAGTAAATGTTTTACCACTGTTGAGCTTTTGTGACATTTTACACTTGGAAATATTTTAAAAGTGGGCAAAATGATATTTTAGCTTACTTTTTTTTCTCACATTTATAAGAACATGCCAATATTCAATAGAAAATGATTAGAGAAAAATATTTGAGAATATTCTATGTTTATAGTATCATAAAAGGTTTGAATACCTATGTTGAAAATCAAAAGCAGACATCTGTTCAGAGGTTTTAGAAATGAATATTAATGAGATCTAGGTGCAGAATAAAATTTATCCTCTGAGGTAATCCAACTATAAGAGCTTACCCAGTTATAATACTTCTTTTAATATTTTTAATACCAGTAACAGTCAAATTTGTTCATTAAGACTCCATATCAGAGTGGGAAGTCATGACCAAAATAAGTATATCACTTATGCCAATTTCAGTTCATTTAATGCATTAGAAGTAGTTTCAATTCTCCCTCCACCCCCAAAAAAATCATGTGAGATTTGTACTCTAGTGTGAAAGCAGAGAAGGACTTTGGGATACTGTCCTATTTATTTTCATTTATTAGTATTCACTATAATATGTCAAGTGATTATCAGTTTACAAAATGTGACATTTATAAATATGCTTTATTCACTTAAAGTTCAATCACTTAGTCAACAAATACTTATTGAACCAATACTGAGCCACTGAGCCAGCCTGTTCTAAATTCTGGGGACATCAATGTATGAGATAGGCAAGGTTTCTGTTCTGTGGGAGCTTATAAGTATTGTCTTAAATAAATAAATGTAGGAATGTGCCATGTACTGTACTGGATTCCATAGTGCACTGCTCAGATGACCCTGTTAGGATAAAGGCATCCTTTTGTGATCTTCTGGGGGCATTGGCTGCTGAATCTTATAGTTACATCTGTGCCTGGAATTGCCCTATTTCAAAGGAACCTGCCTTGTCCAAGTTTACAACTCCTCCCCTCAGGCAACTTGCAATGAATTACTGGTTAAAGCAAAGCATGAAGACCTGTTACTCTTATATCAGTTGGTAGGCAATTCTGAAAGGCTATCTTAGCTTCAGACAACACTGAAAGATTATCTGATTCTTCTGTCATAATTTTATCACAGTGGAATTTTTATCTCTATCTGATTCTGCTTCCTGTAATTCCTTAAAGGTGTTGTTTCTGAGGACACTCTCCAATATTCTACACACAAATCTCCATGTTGAATCTTTTCCTAGAAAACTCAACCTAAGATGATGTACCAGAAATGGTCCTAGAAAGTAGATTTTAAATGAATTCTTTTAACTAAATCACCTCCTCTTGAATGGCGGAAAAAGCTAAGGTCAGTCCAAGAACCTAATTATAACTCTAGTGAAGCTTCAGAGAAGGTTGAACTGCTAACCCCACAGCTCTGCTACAACAGAGCAAAGGCTCCAATTAAGAAGTAGAACCCTAAGACTAGGGACAGAGATATCTAGGTCAATACACTTGAGAATGTTGAAACCCAAATATAGATGCTCCTGATGGGCTGGCAGAAGTGTCTCACTCTTCCTTGTTAAAAGCTAGGCTGTCCTTCTTACATGTGGATAATGCAGCAATTACTTCTTGAAAGACAACATTTTGCCCTCTCAGAAATTCACACTCCTTTACCAGTTTTCTAGAATTGAGCCAATTTCAGATCTAAAACAAAGTGACGGAAGCTGGGACCTACTGAAGTAGGAACCCAGAACAGCATGGGAAATGTATAGAATACTGACCTTACTGCATCAGTAAAAATGTAAGGGAGCAAGTCTGAGGATCAAGATTTTAGGAAGCAGGGTCTGAAGCATCCCACAATATCTACATAACAAGGACAAATGATTGCATCTCCCTCTTCCAAGCATAGAAAAGAAGCATAAAGCCCCTGGGATTGAGTAGGGTCTACAGCAAGAAAGCATTTGTAGCACATCTGGACTGCAGTGGATCCTTGTGCCTGGGCCACATGGCCCACCAGACCCCAGGTTACTAAAGGTACCTGTGATGTAAAAAGATAACATGGAATTTAGGGAAGCCATAACAGAGAATCTGAAGCAAGGTGATGCTGTCTGCAGCCAAAAAGTATATATCATTTGAGAAAAGACTCCTCATGTGCTATTGGGCCCTGGTAGTGGAAAGATAACTGAGGTGAGTTGGTATAGGATTCCAACCTACTCACTGGGAAAGGGAAGTGTCATGGTTTGAACATAAAATGTCCCCCAAAGGTCATATTCATTATGTTCAGTTCCCAGCTGGTGGCACTGTCTATAGAGGCTATGGAAACTTTGAGGGGCTGGATCTAGGTTTGCTGAAGTGGCTCCCAGAGGGCAAGTTTTTGGAGGTTTTTATCCCAGACCCATGGCCCAGGTTACTCTCTGCCTCCTCCTATGCAATGCCATGATGTATCTGCCACAGGCCTTGCTGCATATCACTATCACACCTGCCCTGCTGCCATTAAGGACTAATCTTCTAACTTTGAGATTCTAATAAACCTTTTCCCCATATGTTTGTTTTAGTTAATTTTTCTGCTATAGTAATAATAGCTAACTAATACAAGAAGATACCAGCACTGAGTGAGGCCTATAGCAGGGAAGCATCTGCAGCTAGTACGGGCCATAGTATACTTCTTGATTTGGTATCAAGAGACCATGTGATGAGAGTGGTCCATCATGAGCTGCATTCTGTCACTCCATCACATCATACAGTCAGGCAGCCCTTCATTACAAGTTGAAGGTAAGACCAGTTATAATCAGTTATGCCACAACCAGATAGCATTAAAAACTATACCCACAGATGTCTGAGACCTTCACATCATTTACCACTACTGCATTGACAACTCTTTCTCAGCTGACAGATGTGCCACATCATGAGTGGTGGGGCTCCTTTACAACCAAAAACAAAGGAGGATATTGGCTTAGGTTGGTTGGTAGAGGGGTTAGCTTGGTATGTGCATGAAAGCTGAAGATGGACTACTGTTCTACCATAGTCCATTCAGGATTGATCCTGTGTCTTAGTGCCTTAAGAATGCTGTAACAGACTACCACAAGCTGGGGGCATAAAAATAATAGGCATAGCAGGCCCTAGTCAAGGTATTGTCAGGGCCCTTCTCCCCACAGGGGTTCCAAGAATCCTTCCTTGTTGCTTCCAGCTTGTGCTTCTAGCTTCTGATGGTTGCTGACAGTCCTTGGCATTCCTTAGCTTGTGGCTAAATGTTAACTCTAACTTCTGCCTCTATCTTCACCTGCCCTCCCTCCCTGTGTGTCTTTGTCTCTAAATTTCCATTATCTTATCAGAAAATTTGACTGGAATTAGGGCCTACCCTACTCCAGTATGGATTCATCTTAATGATATCTGCAAACATCCAATTTGTAAATAGGGTGCTGTTCACAAGGAATGGGGATTAGGAATTTAGTATGTCCTTTGAAGGACACAACACAACTCACAACACCCTGAAACAGAGAAGTGAGAGGAAAAGCCTCTCATTGGACACAGCTTTAGACAGTGTACTTGGTCTCTACTTAGGGTGTGGAAAGAAGCAGCCCAAGCAAGGAATATATAGAGACTCATGTGCAGAGTGAGCCACTTAGCTGGTTAGACAGGGGTCTGGATAGGACAGGAAGATCAGGGACAGAAGCATAAGGAAAAGTCAGGTGAATAGACTGTGGCAATTGCACAATGAGGGATACAAAGATTCAGCTCCTTTGTCTCAATGTAGCAACCATTTTAAATGGGTAGCCTCACTCTAAGTTATGGATAAAGAAGTGAATTTGGAGAGAAAAGGAATGACCTGGGATGTTTTTGGAGCACAGCATATAAGATTTGCTAGCACTCAGCACTGCAATGAGCACCAGGCACAGTGTAAATACTCAATAAATAAAATGGTTGAATAAATGACTCATACTTTTGGCTTTTGCTATTGAATCGTGTATTAGTCAGCTGTCATCACTGTAGCAGAAAAAACAACTTAAACAAACATGGGGGAAGAGATTTATTTTGGAACTCCCAGTTAGCACATCAGTCTATAACGGCAGCAGGGCAAGCATGGCAGTGGCAGGAGGCAGGGCCCATGGCAGATGACCTTACATCTTGGTGATCAGAAAGCAGGAAGAAAGCACAGGGCTACAGGTCTGGAGTAAACACCTCCAAAGGCCCAGCCCCAATGAGATCACTTCCACAAAGCTAAGACCAGCCTCCCAAGTTCCATGACCTCCACAAACAGTGCCACCAGCTGGGGTTTCATGGATTAGACAAGCTAAGACAAATAATGATAATGTCAGACCTTTACCTGAAATTTTCTCCCTTCTCTCTCTGTCAAAGTTCTACACATTCCTTAACACTCCATTCAAATATCTTCTCTTTCAAAGATCTTTCTCAAGTACATTGCTCAAAAGAATCCGTCCTTTCTCTGTTGTTTTCCTCTGGAAATGTCATCTGTTTCACATTTCAGATTTAATTTTGCACTTGCTATATCATTCTGGGCCCAGGCCCCTTCCATTGCCCTGAGAAGGCCTACAGTACACACCACTAGTCCTCAAAGTAAACATGCCCTCTCTGTTCCTCTCTGTGGATTTATTTCCTCTGAGACTGGTATGTGTGAGGTTTTTTTTTATTTCTTTGGAGTAAGGATCTGTAGGTTTGGGTTTGAATGCAGGGGAAGGAGGCCATTTGGGCCTGTAATTTGTACATAGCGGTAACACAGACCAGCTTATTTGAATTTTTCTCTGGAGTCAAATACTATAAATAATGACAACTTATATCTTCAAAGGTAGAAAGATGGGCAAGGCCCCTGTGTGAATCCCTAAAGAATGTATACAACCCCAATGCAGAGAGCTCTGGCTCCTTGGGCAGCCTGAGGATTTAACTTCCAAACCAAACTCTCATGATACAATCACTTTCATTTAAGTGATATAAAACAGAACACTGAAAGGTGAACTCTATAAAGCACATATAAAAGAAGAAGAAAGGAAGAGCTTGGGTGAACGGACCTTGCCAGGAGAGGGTTGGCCCAAGCTCCAGCCATATAGAGCAGAGTATCCAACTCCAGGGTGCTGGGGGACCTGTCTCAGCAGTGCAGTGGGTGAACAGGGAGGCCTCAGCAAGGACAAACTCCCAGGACACTGAGGTAGACCCTGGCAACAGTTAACCAATCAACATGACCCATTCAGCATCCTCGGTTCAAATATCCAGATTAATTGTCCCTCTTTTTGGAAAAATTGCAAAAGAGAGGTGAAAATGAAAACCAGAGAGCTGTAGTATCTGCCTCTCCGGGAGGACGACACATCTCACATGCTGCCTCTATTGTCCCTATCAATACAATCCAACCTGTTACATCTCCAATTTTACTTTTGGCTGAAAAATAAATCTCCATACATTTGTTTTTCCTTCCAAGCACATTATAAATCCCTAAAGAGAAAGAACTGCCATCAGCTTCCATTGTATTTGCTACAGGGCTGGGGATGTGAAATAAATAAGTAAAATAATAATTATAGCAGCTATACCACATTTATTGATGTTTTTCAATATGCTAGGCATTGTTTTAGCTGCTTTACACACATTAGCTATTTCATTCTTCATGACCATCCTATACAGCATATATTAACATCTTCCTTTTACAGATGAGAGAATTGAGACTCAGGAACCTTCTAAACCTTTTCTTTTCTAAGGATTAGAATGTGGCAGAGCCACTTTTGAATATTTATGCTGTACTGTCTCAAAAATGAAGACTATTACAGAGGAAGAAAGGATGACAGAGAGGGGCAGTTAACAACATAGGTGGTGTGTCAGTCAAGGTTCAACAAGGGGGATGAAACTAGTGGCAGATATGTACAAAAGTCTTAAGAGATTTTTTAAATAAGGAATTGACAGGCTGTGCTCAAGGCTTGCTCAGGAAGCCTGGAGTATATAGGTAGGCAGGAAAGGAGGATGGGGGTCAGAGAAAACAACTGCAGACTCGGCTATTTCTAATCCTTCCCTCAAGGAAGGCCTAAGCCTTCTTAAAGACTTCCAATTGATTAAGTCAGGCTGACCCAATGTAACTATGCAATGGTACCTAATGACAACAACAACAATAACAATAAGGACCTGGTAGCCCACTCCAAAACAATCAGCCATCAAAAACCGTATGAACAGCAGAGAAGCCCTGACAATAGTGCCAGTCATGGCACAGTGTCGGGGAGTGTTTTGTTCTGTTGGACACAGGGTCACTGAGTCAGGCTTCACTCAATGGCACACAACAACAACAACAACAACAACAACAACAACAACAACAAATTCAACTGATTAAGAATCACATGTGCACAATCCCTTCACACCAGTACCTAGATTAGCGTTAGAATGAGAAACTCAAAGTATATATAAACTACAATATTGCCATCCTTCAAGTCTCCCAAGAGAATATCCCTTCTACCCCACCTTATCCAGAAATATGCTAGACAGGGAATTCTGAAGACTATTATTCAGTCTAGCCAATTGACACATCATAACCCATCATAGGAGGCAGGAGATTCTAAAAGGCATGGAGCAGGGGTTAGATGGGGAAAGCCAAGACAATACCAAGGCAAGAACATGAAAGAGACTAAACACCTATGGCTTCTGTTAGAAAAGTAACTGAGATGGGTGTGCAATCCCATGACCCCCAGAGGGACTCCAGTGCAAGATGTCAAGGGCAAATGCTCAATGTTTATGGAAGAAGGAAGAAATTGTGGGGTGGTTTCTACATGATTGTGTGCATGGAAAGCCTACAAGGCCACAGGATGGGGAGAAAGGGACAGATGAACCCAAGCTGGACTGGAATGAAACAGATTAAGAGGTCCATGTTTTGGGCATATGTCATATGAATTGTCTAATAGATATGGTTCACAGTCATTATTCAAAGTAGTTATGTTCTAAAAAGCTACCACAAACACTAAATTAAATACTGAATCATGGCTCCTAGGAGAAATTCAGGATTAGGTTCTTGTGAGTCCCTGGTCATAACATTTTCATTACCCACTCATTCCTAACCTTATATTAAGTTGTGTTTCTCTTTAAAGACACTTTGAATATAGATTGTTGATTCATTAACATTGGACATACAGCCAATAGCACTATGACTGACCCCTAAACAATGCATGTATCTCCTCTACAAGGCACATCTAAGCCTTCTATGCTTATGAACACTGGACTGCACTTTATAGCTACATTTGAGAGTCATTTTAAATGGTAAAATTATCAACAAAAAGCACAAAAATTCAAAAAAAAAAAAAAGATGAGGGGACAGACCACAGAAAGGTATTTGTTTGTAGTATGACCACTGAAACAAAAAAGGCAGAATCACTATGTTTAACCTCAGCTGGGGACATGCATGTCAGGTGACTTGGATTTTTACTATTATGTGTATGTCCATGGATGACTGTGAAAGCCCCCCACCTATTAACTTTGGAGTTATAAACAAATTTTAGCAAGTGTGTAGACTTGCAGATATAGAATCTGAAAGTAATGTGGATCAGCTATGTGTGCAAAAATTTATCTTTGATGTGAAGAGATATGGAGTCCCAGTATTTGACACTGTTTATGACTCCACCCTAGACAGATTTATGATTAAGTCCATGGCATGCCAAACAGTAAGATTGAACAAGCAACCCATTATCCATGCTTTCCTGGATTCAGGGCACCCTGACATTGAAACTCCTTGGCTTACTGTCTGCTGAGCTGGTGAATTTGTGGTTTTCATTTAACCACAGAGGCTACTCTGCTTTTGAGCCTGGGGCTGTGGTCCACTGTCTCCTATTCTGTTTATTCTGTTGACCTACGGCTTCTCCACTGTGGCTGGATATGTGACAAGTGCTTTGTTGTCCTGTTCTTCTCCACTCTTACCACATGTGCTGTGGAAGAAGTCCATCTGCTGCCTCTGCCCCTGAGCAGGGAAAGGTAACTGGTGAAAACTTTTCAGGCAAACAGTTCTCTAAATATACCACCTATGATCTCAAGAAGACTCTCAGGGATAGCTAGCAATCCCAATTTCCCTAATCCATTCCTGTTGCCCTCTCCTAGACAACTATTTCATACCTTTACCTCTCTCCAGAAACCTCAGATCTCTACTCAGCCAGATTGGATTGTTCTGACTCTTTGCTTGTGACTATAGACCATTTTGATAGGAACTGCATTGAACTAGAACATTATGTTCCTTATCTTCAATTTGTATTGCTAAACTTACCTCCTCTGTTGCTAAGAACAGAGAAACAGAATTTCTATAGCTTCCCAGCATAACATCTACTCACTTTCCTACATCTGGGCTCATCTCCCTGTTCTCCTTTCCACTAGAAAGGATGAATGGTTGAGCATGGTGGCTCCCCCACAAGGAGTCCCATTTGAGTATTCTCACCCTTAGTCCATTGTTTGGCTCATAAACAATGGTGATTGGAATCTTAGGGGGTAGAAGTCTCATGAGGATCTCATGAGGGTCTTGTCTGAATGGCGCTCAGGATCCTCCTCTTCCCCCAACAAGGGAATGTTAATAGGCCCTTTACCATTATAGGCCCAATTATCAGTAAGGTAGTTAAGACTTCAGATCAAGGTCTAACAGCCACACTTCAGTTGTATAAGTAAGCATATCTTGTTGCCATGACTGTGAGCCAAGGTCTTCCATAGATCATCACAGTTGCTTTGCCTCAAGATAATGATGGTCACATTAATTGGGGGAAACAGCCACCGTGCAGCCTGGATCATCCTTTAGTGCTGAAACAGTAACAACATACCAATAACAGACTCACAGCAAACCTCAACGTAGGGTGCCATCAAGTGCTGAAATAGCAAAAGTGGTTACAGGCTCAGACAACATAAATATTCTGGTTGAATTTTGGAAAAGACAGGCACAAAGTTAGATTATGAAGACTAGCAGGTGTTGTTCCTTAGGCTCCTACAAAACATTGTGTGAATGACAACAGTGATTTCCTTGTCTGATTTGTCTACTTGACTCTAAACTTCTTAAAAGCATCTTTTTGTTAAGAAATATCATAAATATGTAGTGTGATAACTTGATGCATGTATACAATGTGTAATGATCAAATCAGAGTAATTAGCATTCCCATTTCCTCAAACATTTATCATTTCTTTGTGTTGGGACTCTCCAAACTCTTTTCCTCTAGTTCTTTGTAAAATATGTAATAAATTGCTGTGAACTATAGGCACTCTACTGTGCTGTAGAACATTAGAACTTATACCTTCTATGTAACTTTTATTCTGCCTCCTGAATAAGTGTATGGAGACTCCATACACTTTCTACCCTCTAGTTATCACTATTATATGCTCTGTTTAAGTTAAATCTACTTTTTATCTTTTACCTATGCGCAAGAACATGTTATATCTGTGTTTCTGTGCCTAGCTTATTTCACTTAACATAGTGTCCACCAGTTCTGCCTATGTTGCCACAAATGACATGATTTAATTCTTTTTATGGCTGAATAATATTCCATTGCATATGTTGTTGTTGTTGTTGTTAGGTACTGTCCCTTGTGTATATATAAACCACATTTTCTTTTTCCATTCATCTGTTGATGGACACTTCAGTTGTTTTAATATCTTGGTTATTGTAAATAGTGCTTCAATAAACATAGGAGTGCAAGTATCTATTTGATATACTGATTTCATCTTCTTTGTATATATACCTAGTAGTGGGACTTCTTGATCATATGATATTTCCATTTCTAGTTTTTTGAGGACTTGCCATACTGTTTTTAATAATATTGTACTAATATACATTCTCACAAATAGTACCTGAGAGTTCTCTTTTCTCCACATCTTTATCAATATTGCTATTTTTGTCTTTTTAATAATAGCCACTTACTGGAATGAAGTACTATCACTTTGTGGTTTTGATTTTCACTTCTCTGATGATTGTTGTTGTTGTTGTTAGGTGCCGTCGAGTCATGTCTGACTCATAGCAACCCTCATAGGGTTTTCAATGGCAGATTGTTTCGGGATTGCCTTGGGAGTGGGTTGCCACATCCTTCCCCCATTTTTGTGGTGCTGGGAATAGAACTTGGGACCTCAGAGACTGCAGAGCGGTGCTCTACCAACTGACCTAAATCCCAGCCCTCTCTGATGATTAGAAATGTTAAATGATTTTTCAAATAGTTGTTTACCATTTGTATATCTTCTTTTGAGAAATATCTATTCAGATTATTGTTAAATTGGATTATTTTGCTTTTTGCTATTGAGGGTTTTTTTTAGATCATTTTATGTTATGATTATTCATCCCTTGACAACTGAATAGCCTGTAAATATTTTCTTTCTTTTTGCAGTTGTCTCTTCACTATGTTAATTATTTCCTTGCTGTGTAAAAGCTTTCTACTTTGATATAAATTCATTTGTCTGTTTTTGCTTTTATTATCTGTAGCTTTGAGTCTTATTTTAAAAAAATCATTGCCTATACTAATGTCTTGAAGTCTTTCCCCTATGTTTTCTTTTAATACATTCATAGTTTCAGATCTCAAATTTAGGTCTTTGGCCACTTTTGAATTGATTTTTTGTATATGAATTTTGTCACATTAAAGACCTTGTCTTTGCAAATACATTTTTTCACCAACATAAATGGGAACTATATACAAGGAATTCACCAGATGGAACACACAAGCACCAAACTGACTATATTTGTGGAAAGACACAATGGAAAAGTTCAATAACAAATGTCAGATAGGACCAGGTGCTGATTGTGGGTCAGATCATTAACTGCTCATTATGCAGGTTTAAACAAAAGCCAAAGAAAATTAGAACAAGTGTACAAGAGCCAAAGTATGACCTTGAGTATATCCCATCTGAATTCAGAGACCATCTCAACAATAGGTTTGATGAATTAGACACTAATGATTAAAGACCAGACAAGTTCTGGCATGATATCAAAGACATCATTCAGGAGGAAAGCCAAAAGGTTATTAAAAAGACAGGAAAAAAAGAAAAGACCAAATTACATTTCAAAAGAAGGGATTCTGAATTGCCCTTATACATTGCCTTATACATTGCCTTATACATTGCCCTTAAATGTCAAGCAGCTAAAATAAGAGGAAGACAAGATGAAGTTAAAGAACTAAACAGAAGATTTTGAAGAGCAGATCAAGAAGACAAAATCAAACATTATACTAGCATATGTAAATATCTGGAGATAGAAAACTAAAAGGGAAGAATATTCTCTGTTTTTGTCAAGCTCTAGGAATTGAAGAAATGATTCAAGCCTTGAGTAACAGTAGTGAAGGATTCTATGGGGAAAATATTACACAATGCAGGACACATAAAAGAAGATGGAAGGCATACACAGATCATTATACCAAAAGGAATTGATGGATGACCAACCATTTCAAGAGGCTGTATATGATTAGGAACCAATGATACTGAAGGATGAAGTGGAAGCTGCCTTGAAGGAATTGATGAAACACAAGGCTCCAGGAATTGATGCAATACCAATAGAGATGTTTCAACAAACAGATGCGGCACTGGCAGTGTTAACTTGTTATGACAAGAGTTTTGGAAAACAACTACCTGGCCAAATTACTAGAAGAGATCCATATCTGTACCTATTCCCAAGAAAGGGGATCCAATCAAATGTGGAAACTCTTAAATGACATTATTAATATCACACACAAGCAAAATTTTACCAAAGATAATTCAAAAGCAACTGCAACAATATATAGACAGGGAACTGCCAGAAAATCAAGCAGGATTCAGAAGGGTGTGTGAAACCAGGGACATCATTGGTGATGTCATATGGATACTAACCAAAAGCAGAGAATACCAGAAAGATGTCTATGTTTCATTGACTATGCAAAGGCATTTGACTGTGTGGATCATAAAAAATTATAGATAACCTTACTAAGAATGGTAATGCCAGAGCACTTATTGTATTCATGAGGAATCTGTACGTGAACCAGGAGACAGTCATTCAAACAGAAAAAGGAAACAATGCTTGGTTTGAAGTCGAGAAAAGTGTGGATCGGGGCTGTATCTTTTCACCAGACCTCTTCAATCTCTATGCTGAGCACATAATCTGAGAAGCTGGACTTTATGAAGAAGAACTTGGCATCAGGATGGGAGGAAGACTCATTAACAACCTGCTCTATGTAGATGACACAACTCTGCTTGCTGAAAGTGAAGAAGATTTGAAACATTTACTGATGAAGATCAAAGAACAGAACCTTCAGTATGGATTGTGACTCAACATCAACAAAACAAAAATCCTTACAACTGGGTCAGTATTCAACTTCACAATAAATTGAGAAAAGACTGAGGTTGTCCATGATTTTGCTTTAGTTGGTTCTACAATCAACACCTGTGGAAACAGCAGTCAAGAAATTAAGACATGTTGTATTGGGAAAAGCTGTTGCAAAAGACTTCTTTAAAGTGTTGAAAAGTAAAGATGCCACCTGGAAGATGAAGGTGTGCCTGACTCCTGCCATGGTATTTTCAGTCACATTATATAGTTGTAAAGCTGGACAGTGAATCAGGGAGACAGGAGAAGAATTGATGCTTTTGAATTATGGTGCCAGATACAAATATTCAATATACTATGGACTGCAAAAAGAACTACCAGATCAGTTCTAGAAGAAGTGCGACCAGAGTACTTCTTGGAAGCAAGGATGGCTAGATTGTGTCTTACATAATTTGGACATGTACTCAGGAGGGACAAATCCTTGGAGAAGAACATCATGTTTGGGAGAGTGGCAAGTGAACAAAAAAAGGAAAACCCTAACTAGATGGATTGACATAGTGCCTGCCACAATAATTGGTTTAAACTTAAAAAAGATCATATGCCTGGCACAGAATTGGGGAGTGTTTTTTGTTCTGTTGTATATAAGGTCACCATGAGTCAGACCAGACTCAACAGTACCTAATAACAACAATGTTAAGAGGTAGGGATCTAGTTTTGCATATGGATATATAGTTTTTCTGGCACCATTTACTGAAGGAACTGTCCCTTCTCCAATGCATGTTTTTGGATTCTTTGTCTAAGATCAGTTATCTGTAGATGTGTGAATTTATTTCTGGATTCTGTACACTGTTCTATTGGTTTACATGTCAGTGTTTATGCCAGTACCATGCTGTTTGGTTACTATGGTTTTGTAATATGTTTTGAGGCTAGGTAGTATGATGCCTCCAGCTTTGTTTTTGTTTTTGTTTGGTTTGGTTTGGTGTGGTGTGGGGTTTGTTGTTGTTGTTGTTGTTGTTGTTGTTGTTGTTGTTTTTCCCCTCAAGATTGTAGTGGCTATTCAGAATCTTTTGTTTCCATAGAATTTAATGGTTGTTTCTCTATTTCTGTAAATAATTCCATTTCTATTGAAAGCCACTTTTTAAAATGGTTCTTAGTAGCATTTATAGAGGAAGGAACAAAGTACAGCTTTGGAATGCACAGGGTCAATGTGTTTGGGTTACAAATAAACCGATTTAAGAGACTTATTATTTCTGATAGTGATTTACAGGTTGAGAAAACTCTGGAAGGATATACATCCAATATGTTATTAGTGACTGCACCTAATAATAGGGTTACTAGGGGAGTTTGTGTGTTTGTATGTTTTCATGCTTTTTCTTGATTCTTATGTCAGCAAACATTAAACATAATGTGCAAAATTATAAGTCCAACAATGAAAACAAAGCATTCTGTTCTCTCACAAGCATCAAATAATGCTGTTTATAGAAAGGAAAACAACAGAAATTTTCCTGGACAGATTAGGATTCAAGCAAAAGAATGTGAAACACAGAATACAAAATATGATTTTTCTCCCATGTTTGAGTTTTGGAACAGTGAACACATGTTGCTCTTGTACTATGAAACATGCATCTTAAGCTTCAAAACAATTCAAAAATATTTCTTAAACAACCTGAAAGAAAATAAACATTTGTTAAGCCCATTTCCATGATAAAAGTCCAGCCAAATGACAAAGGACTTGATTTAAACACAAGTTTATTTGGCTCACTCACTCTTCCAAAAAGTGATCACATTTTTTTAAAACTATGTATTATCAGTTCCTATAAGAGACCATGGCCTTTGAATGCTGTTCAGGATTTCATTTGGTTTTCATATACTCCTAATATTCTAAGGTCAAGGTCCTTTGATCTGGGTCTATCTCATCACATGTGTGATGAGTGAAAAACACTCAAATGGGGGAAAAAATAATGGACTGAGAAAAATCACCCACCATTCCAGGTAGCCTGTCTCTCAGGAAAAAAAATCACTAGGCTAAACCACATGATATATAAATTCATTCCTGAATTCTTGGCATAAATAAATATTTTGGATATTTTTATTTTCCCTTGGAAAGGAAAATAATTAAAACTGACAACAATATTGAAGGTGAGATATCATTTTAGCTTTAAGTATTCTGTGTTGACAAGTTTTTTGTTTAAATGTTAATTTAAACAATTTGTCCCAACATTTTTTCCCATTTTTCTTTCTCTAAAATAGTATTTAATTTTCAGTTTACCAGTTAGAGGAAGTAATATTGTCTTTCTATTTTGGGGATCATAATTTTGTATATTGTTATTCAAGTTTACTGAGAAGTTTAGAGACTGCTTATGTTCTACGGATAACATGAGCTATGTGGCTTGATTCCATAATTTTTAAAAAATCGTTTGGCAAGGCAGAGTAAAATTAATGGTAATGACATCTTATTTCCGCAGTCCCTTTCATCTATCTCAAAACACCCAACACTTAGAGCACATTATTAGGTATTTCTGACTCTCTGACAGAGGTACTATATTTTGGAAATGTTGACATTTTTGCATCCTCTATCTTTCTGAGATTTGTTAGTGCCTTTGGAATTTTGTTAAGACAGTCTTGTTTACTCTTAATGGAGAGACAATTTGGTGAATATTTTAAAACAATGTAATTTAGTTTCTACAGTGGCCCACAAAATCTATGGTGATATTCTTAGCCCAGCCACAGTACAGAAATGAATTAAAAGCAGGGCCTCAAACCCATGAAAATTGGGTTGAGGTTTGGGTGTGGGTTCAATATGTTAAAACAGAGAGCTTGGGTTTGGTTCAAGTTCGAGTTAAAATCCTATATGTAGATAACAGGGCTTCAAACAACCCACACCAAAACCCAGAACCTGCTGCAGTTCAAGTTTTCTGTTTATAATTTTTTGAACCCA
The DNA here is from genome assembly GCA_007922755.1 of Pedetes capensis. Classification (NCBI taxonomy): domain Eukaryota; kingdom Metazoa; phylum Chordata; class Mammalia; order Rodentia; family Pedetidae; genus Pedetes; species Pedetes capensis. The sequence goes on from VMDO01002660.1 coordinate 160,083, forward strand.
AATCTGAATCTAAATCCATTGAAAAATTGGGTTCGGGCTCAGCTTTTAATGTTTTGGTATTTTTTGTTCTATTTTGGGATTTGTTTGTTTTATATTATTAGCTATTTAAAAATTGGAGGAAAGACTTTGAAAAAAATTATTCCTCTATCTACGTATGAGACTAAAATTTTAGACCTGAACTCAAACCGAACCCAAAAGCTCTAAATTTTAACATACTGAACTCAAACCCAAACCCAGTTTTTCATGGGTTTGAAGCCCTCCTTGAAACAGCACAAGGATCCTCCAGATGGATACAATTATTTTCAATATAAACAAGAGGAAGCAATATGTACAATGTTTTAAATTATGTAAGAGTTCTAAACTTAAAAAGAAGATTTAAGCCCAGCTTTCTTCAGTTACATTTAAAAAATTTTTAAAAAGAAAATTACAATTGCTTCTCAGTTAGATGAATGTGGAAGAGAGAGTGAAGAAGGTTTTTATTATTCAAATTTTTTGTTGTGTTCATTTATTAATCATTTCAACTGTTGGGCATAAGAAAATTAGCCTCACAAGCAGCACTTAAGAGTACTGAGGGATATTCATGACAGTTCTCTCTCCTGATGGCACCGTGTGGATGGTGAGGTGACCGGGAAGGGGTGAGTTTGCTTAGATGACTGAAGAAAGAGCAGTGCTTCCCAAATCATGCTGCAAGATGGCTGGAGTTACCATTTCAACATTTTACTAGCTATATATTTTGAACATTTCAATAGTTATATATTTTAATGGCTATCAGGAAGCAAAACAGCAGAACAACTCTTACTTTTATGTATGTGATTACTTGCAATGAGGCCAAAATAGGCAGTGCCTTACTAAACTACTTTGCATAGACTGAGTGCAGTTACTCAAGCAAGTCCATAAATGGATCAAAACTTCTACTATAAGTGCAAGGATAGTGTGATGGACAGATGGCTGGTGTAGATTCTTATGTATCAAATTTCCAGTGTCATCATCATTTATTTCTTATCAATTCATAGCCTCTGGAAGTCAAATATAAGAATATATGTTGTTATGCATTGTAATCTGAGTTGGACTTTTTTGTAATGGAATTATCATGTTCAAGAAACTTAAAAAGTTTTTTAGAGCTGGGTGTGTTAACATATGCATGTAATCCCCTATACTCAGGAGGCTGAGGCAAGAGGATCGCCAGTTCCAGGCAAGCTTGGACTATGTAATAATACCATATCTCAAAAACAAACAAACAAACAAAAAACCCCACCAAGTTCTGGGGATGTAGGTTGTGGCAGATTGTTGGCTTAACATGCCCAAGGCCCTAGGTCCAATCCCCAGCGTGCATGGAAAAGAAAAAAAATTTTTTTAGACATAATAGAAAAGACTTATAACAAAAATATGAGCACTAACAATAATAGATAGGGAGTAGGACCTGGCGAGCTACTCCTGAAACAACTAGCCATTGAAAACCCTATGGATAGCAAAGAAACACTGTCAGATATGGTGCCAGAAAATGAGGCCCCCAGGTTGGAAGGCACTCAAAAGACTACTGGGGAAGAGTTGCCTCCTCCAAGTAGAGTCTACCGTGATGAGGGAAATGGAGTAAAACCCCAGGGTGCTCAACGTGATGATGTGATACGACTCAAAATGAGGAGAAACAACTGTAAACATCCATTAATAATTGGAACATGGAATGTCCGTAGTATGAATCTAGGCAAATTGTTGTTGTTGTTAGGTGCCGTCGAGTCGATATCCAACTCATAGCGACCCTCTGTACAACAGGGGAAACACTATTGTCAGTGCTTCTCTGCTGTGCATAGGGTTTTCAATGGCAGATTGATTTTTGGGAGGGGGTTGCCAGGTCCTTCTCCCAAGCCTACAGCTTCTGGTCTTCCCAGACGGTCTCCCATCCAGGTACTAACCAGGCCCGACCCTGCTTAGCTTCCGAGATCTGATGGGATCGGATGCCACAGGGCTACAGCTGCAGGCCTAGGCAAATTAGAAATCGTTAAAAGAGAAATGGATCGCATAAACATTGACATTCTAGGCATCAGTGAGCTAAAATGGACTGGCATAGGCCATTTTGAGTCAGACAGTCATATAGTCTACCATGCTGGGAACAATAAACTAAAGAGAAATGGGGTTGCATTCATCATCAAAAAAGACATTTCAAGATCTGTCATGAAATACAATGTTGTCAGTGATAGAATAATATCCATATGCCTACAAGGAAGGCCAGTTAATATGACTATTATTCAAATTTATGCACCCACCACTAAGGCCACAAATGAAGAAAGGGAAGACTTCTACCAGCTTCTGCAATCTGAAATAGATCAAACATG
>VMDO01002661.1:0-12500 GCA_007922755.1 Pedetes capensis
TTGGGTTGTTTGGTTTTGGGGTTTTTTTTTTTTTCTTGAGTTCTTTATAAATTCTAGTAATTAGACCTTTGTCTGATGTATAAAATGCGAAGATTTTTTCCCATTCCATGGAGGTTTCCTTGACTCTGTTAATTATTTCTTTTGCTGTGCAGAAGCTTTTTAATTTCATGTGGTCCCATTTATCTATTCTTGTTGCAATTTCTTGAGCAATTGGGGTCCTATTAAGGAAATCTTTTCCAATGCCTATATGATGGAGTATATTGCCTATCTTGCCTTCTATAAGTTTTAAAGTTTCTGGTTTTATGTTGAGATCTTTTATCCATTTTGAGTTAACCCTCGTGTATATTGAGAGATGTAGATCCACTTTCATTTTTCTGCATGTGGATGACCATGTTTCCCAGCACCATTTGTTGAAGAGGCTGTCCTTTTTCCAGTCTACTTGCTTTGCTCCTTTGTCAAAAATAAGGTGGCTATAGGTGTGTTGAGGTATATTTGGGTCTTCTATTCTGTTCCAGATGTCTTTGGGCCTATTTTTGTGCCAGTACCAAGCTGTTTTTGCAACCACTGCCCTGTAGTAAAGTTTGAAGTCAGGGATTGTGATTCCCCCAAAAAGCAGAGGTATCATATTGAAGACGAAGGTGCACCTGACTCATGCCACGGCATTTTCAGTCACATCATACGCTTGTGAAAGCCAGGCAACAAATAAGGGAGACAGGAGAAATGATGCTTCTGAATTATGGTGCTGGAGACGATTTTTGAATATGCCATGGACTGCCCAAAGAACCAACAGATCTGTCCTAGAAGAAGTGCAACTAGAGTGCTCCTTGGAAGCAAGGACAGCTAGACTGCATCTTATCTATTTTGGAAATGTAGTCAGGAAGGTCCAATCCCTGGAGAAACACATCCTGTTTGGGAGAGTGGAAGGTCAACAAAAAAAAAAAGGAAAACCCTCCACTAGATGGATTGACAATGACTGCAACAATGGGATTAAGCATAAATAAAATCACATGCTTCACACAGAATCGGGGAGTGTTTCGTTCAGATGTACATAGGGTCATTATGAGTTGGACCCAACTCGTCAGCACCTAACAACAGCAAGTGAAAGAAACTAGGCAAATAAAAAGCCCAGACTATATGAGTCTATATAAAATTATAGCAAAAGGAAACTAATCTACGATGAAAAAAAAGAGAAGAAAAATCCATTATTGTCTGTGCAAGAGGTTGAAGGGAAGAAAAAAGGGCATAATGCAATTTTATCAAGTGATAGATTTATCTAATGGTGGAGATGGTTTCATGGATGTATAAATCTTTCAAAGTTGATTAAATTATATAGATTAAATGTGAAGTTTACTATTTATAGCTCAATAAAATTGAAAAAAGAAAAAGAAAAATTGATGTCTACCAAAATTAGAAGTGCACACTGGACTTTTAGAAAGTTATCCCACTGAAGTAGAGTATGGTACCACACAGCTATATCCCAGCACTTGGGAGGTTGAGACCAGACAAGGCCAGCTTCATCTACACAAGCAAGATCCTGTCTCAAAAAGAAGAGGAAGAAAAGGAAGAAGATCAGGAGGAAAAAAAACAAGAGGAAGAGTAGGAAGAAGGAAGAAAAGGAGGAAGAGGAGGAGGAGGAGGAGGAGAAGGAGGAGGGGGAGGAGGGGAAGGAGGAAGAGGAGAAAAGAGGAGGAGAAAAGAGAAAAGAAAAGAAAAAAAAGAAGAGAAGAGGAAAGGTAAAGAAAGAAGAGACTAGATTTATCCTGTTGGGGCTGGGTATGTACCCCAGTGGTAGAGCTACCTTGTTTAGTGTATTCAACACTCCTGGGTTCAATCCCTAGAACCACAAAAATAGGAAGGAAAAAAGAATGAGAGAGAGAGAGAGAGAGAGAGGCAGAGCAATTTATCCTATAGATGTACTCACATTATACAAAGATATGCATGTGTACTGAAAAATTATAATATTAAACATGTGGAAGTAACAAAAACTTCCAATAAGATTCCAATAAGTTATAACTGATCTAATAAATTACAGCAAAATAAAGGCATTTTCAAAAGATAGAATACCTTCTAGTCATTGAAAGAAAAAGAATTATGTACATCTGTATGTTCTAACATGAGAAGTTACCCAAGATACATTGTTAAATGAATAAACTAAGTTGCAGATAAATTCTAAATCTAAAAACAAAGAAAGAAACTGCTAGCTGTGTTACATTTGGTTGACTTGTATGCTTTCATGTGCTTGAAATCTCTATTATTGCAAATATTTTATAACTTTTCACAAAAAAATATATTACACTTAAGACTGACACCATCATTCTTAATAAACACAATATATAATCACAGTACAGCCTCCAAAAATATCGGCCTTTATGTGCCAGGTATAACATGCCAGTACCTCGTACCAAAAACCTGAGTGCTAAGGATGTGGGACAATGGAATAACAAACAGGTGCTTAGCAAGCTCCAGGGTCTGAGTTCAAACCCCAACACCAAAACACAAACAATAACAAAAAAGAAAAACTTGATATTTACATGTACATATAACTCTTCTCTGTGAGGTATTTTATAAATCAATCTACTTTGGCCATATGTTTTCAATAATTTCTAAGTTGTTACATACTAACTTCTGCATATAATATAAATTTTAGTTTCTACTCTTATTTCAAATAATGTAAGTCCAAAATGCATAAAACAAACAGGAAACACAAATAATGTATTTCCCAAGGAGAAGTTACAAAGCACTAAATGTATAGTATAGTTGTGATGATTTATTATTATTCACACCATAAAATGTATATTTCTACACCACCATAAAGTGTGTATTTTTGCACTTTATTGCAGCATGTTACATAGATCATTTTTTGCAATTAACCTCCTAAAGGAATTAAATATTAATGGGCATGCCAGACTCAATTATGATAAATAAGACACAATCTGAATAATACGGAAAGAAACATCTATTGCAACATGCTATACTTTAAATGTTGGAAATACATTTATATAGCCATGGCACATGCCTATAATCCCAGCAACAAGGCTGAGGCAGGAGGTTCACAAGTCCCAGGCCAGAGGCAACATGCACAAGTCAGCAAGACCTTGTGTCAAAATAAAGTTGTTGTTGTTGTTGTTGTTGTCGTTGTTAGGTGCCATCTAGTCAGTGTCCAACTCATAGAGACCCTACATACAACAGGCCAAACACTATTGTCAGTGCTTCTCTGCTATTCATAGGGTTTTCAATGGCAGATTGTGTTTTGGGGAGTGGGTTGCCAAGTCCTTCTCCCAAGCCTACAGCACCTGGTGTTCCCAGGCGGTCTCCTATCCCAGTACTAACCAGGTCCAATCCAGCTTAGTATCCAAGATCTGATAGGATCTAATGCCACAGTGGTTTGGCTGCAGGCTCAAAGGAAACAAAAAACTTAAAATGGGGTTGGGGTTCAGCTTAGTGGTAGAGCACTTATCTAGTATTTGTGAAGCACTAGGTTCAAACCCCAAGTACTACAGCCAAAATAAAATTAAAGGAACTGAAATGAGCTCTATCAACAGAGTGCATCTTAAAGTACACTGTCTTTCTTAGTTATATTGAAAAATACATATAGCACAAACCAGGCATGATGGCTGACATCTATAATCCCAGCACATGGGAAGTTAACAGAAGAGGATCCAGAGTACAAAGCCAGCCTGGATTACATAGCAAGTTCCAGATCAGTGTAGTCTACATAGCAAGACCTTGTCTCAAAATAAATAAATAAATAAATAACTCACTTTGCAGCACAAATACTAAAATTGGAACGATACAGAAAAGATTACCCATGGCCCCTGTTTAATTTTCTAAGTTTGGTAGTCTTACAGTTTAGATTAATATTTAGGTTTGTAATCCATTTTGAATTAATTTTTACATATGATATGAAGAGCTGACTTTTTCTTTACAAGAATATCTAGTTGATCTAGCACCATTTATTGAAACAACTCTCCTTTTTCCATTGGTTTATTTTAGGTTTTTTAGAGATATTGTTTTTGTTTTTGTGATCTTTCTACCTCAGTCTTTGGAGTACTGCAATTATAGGGATGAGCCATTGTGTCCAGATAAGAACAATAACTATTTTGTCTTTAAGATTTTGCTTTCCAATGTCAACTTAAAAAAAAAAAAAAAACTTCACTCTCTTTGCTATCAAGTGGACATAAAGAAAATATGGATAAATAATTTGTATCTCCTGAGAGGAAATTTTACTAATAATTTTTAAGATACCTATCAGGTACTTAGCCTGCAGCCATACCACTGTGGCATCCAATCCCATCAGATCTTGGAAACTAAGTGGGCTTGGACCTGGTGAGTACTTGGATGGGAAACTACCTGGGAACACCAGGTGCTATAGGCTCTGGAGAAGGATCAGGCAACCCACTCCCAAAAAACAAATCAGCCATTGCAAACCTTATGAATAGCAGAGAAGGACTGACAATACTGTTTCTTCTGTTGCACAGGGTTGCTATGAGTCAGACACCGACTCAATGGCACCTAACAACAACAACATTAGGTACTTATTTAATGGCAATCTTAGCATGCTCAGAAAATAAAGTCACATTTAGCTCAACAAGTTCCTGTTTCAATAAAAAAAAAAAAAAGTCACAAATAGGGCTGGGGATGCAGCTGAGTGGTAGATTGCTTGTGGAGCTGAGGTTCAATGCCCAACACTACAAGAAACACACACATTATATATAACTTATTTCTGTTTAATTACATGCAATTTTCCTTTTGTCAAAAATGTTTTTATAACATTATCTATTGCATCTATTCAATAAGACTAAGAAAATAGATATCTTTAAAGAAAAATTGGGGGTGAGGTCCCCAGTGGTTAAGCTGAGCCTATTGTGCTCACGGCCCTGGGTTGAATCCCTATCACCGCAAAATAAAAAAAGAAAGAAAACTAGAAATAAAATGCAATGTTAAAAATTATACTCCTAATGCCAAAACATACAGAAATATATCTTTAAATTGTCCTCATGTATGCTTCAAAACAATCTCTAAAGTCCAACATGTCAATTTGACCAATCCTACTACTTTTTAAAGTTTTTTCCTCCATATACCCTTTCCAAATACACTCTAGTCCAATAGCAAGTAAGAGAATAAAATAAAACAACATATTTTGGTAACATCTGAAACAATACTGAAATCTGATGCTTTGTTTGGAAAGAAGTTAGTTATAACCAGAAGTAAACACTATAGGGTTATTTATGAAGAAATTATACCTAGTGTTGGTAGATTTCAGGACATCTATATTTTAATGGGATGAACTGTTCATAAGTAAAAGTGCTAGATACAGTTTGCTTCAGTTACCTGAAATTAGAATAGCAGGCTCATTAAATATATATAAATCAGTGATGCAGAAGAACTGCACCATATTGATGAAACTCTCATTAATTTTCAATGATATAGCCACTATCATATTTGTGTTCTAAAAAAAACTGAGCAAGGTATACAATCATTTTTCTTCATCCCAAAATTCTGGAGTTTTTTGTCTTATTCCAACTACGTAAATGAAAAGAAAATCTATTACTCCAAAACATTTCTAATGAAGCCCATTACGGTTTATATTGCCATATATTTGTGCATATATATCCAAACATATAATGTATATCTCGATATAAGTATGAAAAGTAAAAATGAAAACTAAAAGTACTATAAATTGCCCTCCAAACAATCATCTCATGAATAATACAATTCATTACCTTCCTACTTGGCACCTACTTATAACTATAAAACAAGTACTCTAACACTGTCTATGTATCATTAATCAAAAATAAAGATGTGGCAAAAATACAGCATTTGCCAAAAATATTATGACTTAATATTTAAAGTTTTAGTTTGTTTTTTTTCAAGCTAACATCATGGCAACTAAAATATAAAAAGAAAATTGTTCTAAGTAAAATGAATTAATTTTGTTAATATTGTAGTATTTTCATTTTACACAAAAGGGTGTGAGTTGCAACTTTAATAATTTTATTTAAAGAGAATGAAGCTAGGCTTTAGTTTCCTCATCTGTAAAAAAGAGTTAGATGTGCAACAGCACAAGAAAGATAATCACTAAACTCCTTCCAATTTTAAATTAACTTGAGTCTTCCAGTTTCCTACTAAGTCTTTTGATAAACAAATAGCACTTTGTAGCCTGTACTTTTACAATTGTTTATTCCTAACCCTGACTAGAAACCAGACTTTCTAAAGGGGCTAATATTTGGATTTTTTTTCTTCAGTGGATGATTAAAACAAAATCATTTATACATTTGGAACTCCCTAAATGTTTTGCTTCCTTGATGCTAAACTTGCAAAATCTTCATCAACTTAATGTCCCTACCAAAACTATTTGATTCCCCAAAGGCCCTTTTCCTAAATCAGCAGGATAGCTACAATTAGGTTGTAGGATTTCAAGTTTTTGTTTCTTATTTCTTTAACAAATAGCACTTTTTTAACAAATAGATTATACAACAAATAACATAAAGGCCATTTTCATACTTTAATTACAAAAATTTTATAACCCTAAAGTTTCCTTTGCTTGTTTAAAAAGAAAAAAAAATCCTTTTAATGACTCAAAAGAACTAAAATACTGTCAAACTACTGAGGACAGAAACCATGTCTGCCACATTCACTGTATCCTAGCACTGTTTTCAAAACTCTTTGAGCATAAGATTCACCCAGACAGGCAGTATAAAATGAAGATCCTTCCCCAAGATCTATACTAGAGCCCAGAAATGTGTATTTGAAAGTAGCGTTCCAGATGAGTCTCAGCATGAGACAGGTTTAGGAATCAATGGACTAGAAAATTTATTGAGTGTATGAGAAAGACTGCAAAATTTATATTAAAAATTAAACAGCAACAACTAATAAACTACTGTAGAGTCTTACTCTTTTCCTTTGAAAATAAGCTTAGCACATCTGAAACTTGAAGAAAACTATTAAAATATCTAAGTTTAATTTCATTCAACTATGTACACTCTTTGGGAGAAGGACCTGGCAACCCCTCCCAAATATCAATCTGCCATTGAAAATCCCTATGAACAGCAGAGAAGTGCTGACAATAGTGTTTCCCCTGTTGTACAGAGGGTCGCTATGAGTCAGATACCGACTCAACGGTACCTAACAACAACAACATGTACACTCTATTTATTACCTCAGGAACTAGTTACTAAGAAAATAGGAAGTAAATTGCCAACAAGATTCTTGAATCTTAATCTAAAAAACTATGGTTTTGCATTTAGAATATTGAAAATAATTTTTTACAGTTGAGTAAGTTTACTCTCAAATTTTCTTGAGTTCTTAAATTTACTTGAACTTGACCTTGTGGGGTGTACACTACTAGTAAACCCATTGTACAGAGAAAACAAACCTCTAGAGAAATGACTAAAGCCGGGCATGGTGGCTCACGCCTATAATTCCAGCAATTTGGGAGGCAGAGGCAGGAGGATAGCAAGTTCAAAGTCAGAGGCAGCCCATATAACTTAGTAAGACCCTGTCTCAATTTAAAAACTAAAACAGGGGGTTGGAGGTGCAGCTCAGTGCTAGCGCTTGCTAACTATGCACAAGGCTCTGGGTTCAGCCCCCTGGTACCTCAAACAAAAAAGAAAAAGAAAAAAGAGAATGATTAATTTTCACTAAATTTACACAGCTAATAGTAAGTAGCAAACCTAGAATTCAAACTTAGACTATCATTACATATTTATTAGACATAACATTTTATGCCCACTACAGAAAGCAATATGAAAATTAATTGTTTCTGTTTATACTTGTATTACTAAAGGAAATTAATACACTATCATTTCAGGCTCTTACAAAATAAAACAATTTGCATTTTAACAATCTTCAAGTTCTAACAGTTTCATATTGTTGTTGTTGTTGTTAGGTGCCGTCGAGTCGGTATCCAACTCATAGCGACCCTCTGTACAACAGGGGAAACACTATTGTCAGTGCTTCTCTGCTGTTCATAGGGTTTTCAATGGCAGATTGATTTTTGGGAGGGGGTTGCCAGGTCCTTCTCCCAGCCTACAGCTTCTGGTGTTCCCAGGCGGTCTCCCATCCAGATACTAACCAGGCCCGATCCTGCTTAGCTTCTGAGATCTGACGGGATCGGATGCCACAGGGCTATAGCTGCAGGCAACAGTTTCATATTACCTGTTTGATAATATAACTTCCTGAACAAGAAACCCTAAAGGGTGTCCATGAAGCCAAAGAGCCTATGAAACTTCTTCCAGTTTCTTCCAGCTGGTGTGGTGGCACAGGCCTATAATCCCAGCATTGTGGAGGCTGAGGCAGGAGGATCACAAATTCAGGCCAGCCTGGGCTACACAGCTAGTTCAAGGCTAGCCAGAGTTACACAGCAACACTCTGTCTCAAAAAAACAAAGTTTCTCCCCAAACCAAAAGTTACATATACAGCCATATGTTACTTAACAACAGGGGTATGCTACATGATTTCAACTTTGTATAATCATCAGGCCTGCAGCTGCAGTCCTGTGGCATCAGATCCCGTCAGATCTCGGAAGCTAAGCAGGGTCCGGCCTGGTTAGTACCTGGATGGGAGACTGCCTGGGAACACCAGAAGCTGTAGGCTTGGGAGAAGGACCTGGCAACCCCCTCCCAAAAATCAATCTGCTATTGAAAACCCTATGAACAGTGGAGAAGCACTGACAATAGTGTTTCCCCTGTTGTACAGAGGGTCGCTATGAGTCGGATACTGACTCGACGGCACCTAACAACAACAACAACAACAATAATCATCAGAGAGCAACCACACAAATCTAGATGGTATAGGTCAATCACTGGACATGACAACTTCATGCAATCAAGACACAAAGAAGACACAAGATATATGAGGCTGCTCCGGGCATCCCACAGCCTACTCTTCTACAGTAAGTTTTTTTTTTTTTTTTAAGTAGAGGGCATATACTCTAAAAGGCAATAAGTACAGTATAGTAATTACATAAACCAGTAGCACAATTATTTCTTATCACTTTCAAGTAGTATGAACTATGTATAATTACATGTGCTATATTTTTATACGCCTGCCGCCATAGCCCTATGACCATAGCCCTATGACACCCGAAGCTAAGCAGGGTCAGACCTGGTTAGTACTTGGATGGGAGACTGCCTGGGAACACCACGTGCTGTAGGCTTGGGAGATGGACTGGGCAACCCACTCCCAAAAATCAATCTGCCATTGAAAACCCTATGAACAGCAGAGAAGCGCTGACAATAGTGTTCCACCTGTTGTACATAGGGTCGCTATGCGTCGGATACTGACTCGAAGGCACCTAACAACAACAACATATTTTTATACAACCAGCAGTACAGTGCTGGGGTCTAGTTCAGTTTGTAGAGTGCTACTCTGCATTCTCTGAGGCCCTGCATTTAATCCCCAGCACCGCAAAAAAACCCAGAACAATTCCGAAACAATCAGCCATTCAAAACCCTATGAGGGTTACTATGAGTTGGACATGACTCAACGGCACCTAACAACAAGCAGTAGAGGAGGTTGTTTATACCAGCATTATCACAAACCTGTGAGTAATGTATTATACTATGACATTACCACAACTATGATGTCATTAGGTAATAGGAATTTCTCCACTCCATTGTTATCTCATGAGACGTCATATGCAGCACATCACAGTATATGAAATGAAATCCTAAAGCATTTCCAATGTAGAAGAGAAAAACAGAAGAGTGGAGTAGGAATAGAGCTATACATACACATATAAAAAAATTACAAATGATATAATTATGAAGTGTTTTGTAACCACAATTTTAAAGAGCTATATTAAGTTACATTCAATGAGAAAGGGAACTGAGGGGCTCAGGAGGTAGTTCAATGGTAGAGCACTTGCCTAGCAAGCACAAGGTACAGAAAATTAAAAAAGAAATTGGAATGAGCATATATTATCACACTGTATCTCTTTTGTTGTTGTTGTTTTTGGGTTTTTTTTTGTTTTGTTTTTTTGTGACACTTGGGGTTGAACCCAGGGCCTCATGCATGCTTTTGCAAGTACTCTACCACTGCGCTGCACCCCCAGCCCAGTTTTCATTTTTTATCTTAAGACAGGGTCTCGCTAAGTTATACATGCTGCCTCTGGCCTCAAAGTCTTGATCCTCCTGCCTCTGTCTCCTGATCACACTGCATCTTAAAGACTAAAGAACACTCATAGGATGAGCCAGACATGGTGGCAGACATCTGTAATGCTAGCACGTGGGAGGCTGAGGCAGGAGGACTCAGAGTTCAAGGCCAGCAAGAGCTAAAGGCGAATCCCAGTCAACCCAGTCTACATAGCAAGAGCCATGATCTTACCACAAGAAAAAAAAAAAAAAAAGCTTTCTTTGGCAGCACATCTGTACTAAAATTGCAATAAAGATTACCATGGCCCATGTATAAGGATAGGACACAAATTTGGGAAGTGTTTGGTATTTTTTTCAAGACACCAGAAGATGAAAAGACCTCCTGTGCTCATGAATCAACAGAATCAGTACTGTGAAAATGCCTGTATTATCAAACGCAATACAATGATATTCTTCACAGAAATATTAAAAGCAATCCTAAAATTCATACAGAGCCAAGAACGAGGAGCAATAGGGCATGCCTGTAATCCCAGCAACTTAGGAGACAGAGGCAGAAGGACCATGAGTTTGAGGTCCAAGGCAGCCTGCATAACTTAGTGAGATTCTATCTCCAAATAAAAAACAAGAGCTGGGTGCGGTGACACACACCTGTAATCCTAGCAACTCAGGAGATGGAGGCAGGAGGATCACAAGTTCAAGACCAGAGGCAGTCTGCATAACTTAGTGAGACCCTTTCCCAAAAAGTGCAAAAAAAAGGGGGGGGGGAGGGCTGGGGGTGCAGCCCAGTAAGAAAGCACTTGCAAAGTATATGCAAGGCCCTGGGTTCAACCCCAAATACTGTACAAAATAAATAAATAAATAAATAAATATTTTAAAAATAAATACATTTTTTAAATAAACAAAAAAATAAAATTCATACAAAAGCACAAAAGATCCCAGACAGCCAAAGCAACCTGAGCAAAAAGAGAAATGCCTGAAGTGTCACAATATCTGATTTCAAATTATACTACAAAGCCATAGTAACAAAAACAGCACGGTACTGGCACAAGAAGAGACATAAAGACCAATGGAACAGAATAGAGGACTCAGAAATAAACACACAAAGCTATAGCCGTCTGATTTTCAACAAGGTACCAAAAACATACATTGAAAAAAAGACAGCCTCTTCAACAAATGATGCTGAGAAAAATTAGATATCCACATGTAAAAGAATGAAACAAGACTCTTATCTCTCACCCTGTTCAAAAATTAATTCAAAATGAATCAAAGACCTCAATGTAAGAATTGAACCTTTGCTAGAGGAAATCATGGGGAAAACACTAAGATGTAGGCATAAGTAAGGACTTATGAGAAGGACTCCAATAGCACAAGAAATAATAGCACATACTGACAAACAAGATTGCATCAAATTAAAAAGCTTCTACACAGCAAAGTGTCTGCAGCCATAGCACCCTGGCATCTGATCCCACCTGATCTGGAAAGCTAAGCAGGGTCGGCCTGGTTAGTCCTTGGATGGGAGACTGCCTGGGAATACCAGGTGCTGTAGTCTAGGGAGAAGGACCTGGTAACACACTCCCAGAACAATCCACCACCAAAAATCCTATGAACAGCAGAGAAGCATTGACAATAGTGCCAGGTATAGTACAGTGTCAGGGAATATTTCGTCTGTTGTACACAGGGTCATTATGAGTCAGACCCGACTTAATGGCAACAACAACAACACAGTAAAGGAAACAACAGAATGAAGAGACTGTCTATAGAATTTTTGCCAGCTACCCATCAGACAAAGGATTAGTATCTAGAATATATAAAGAACTCAAAAAATTAAATACCAGAAAACTAAATAATGCAATTGATAAATGGGCAAATGAAGTGAACAGTTCTCAAAAGAAGTACAAATTGCTCATAAATATATGAAAAAATGTTCAACATCCTTAGCCATCAGGAAAATGTAAATCAAAACTATACTGAGCCGGGCACAGGGGCACACACCTGTAACCCCAGTGACTCAGGAAGCAGAGGCAGGAGGATCACAAGTTCCAGGCCAGAGGGAGCCTGCAGAACTTAGTGAGACCGTCTCTCAAGACAAAATTTTTAAAAGGCTGAGGGTGCAGCTCTGTGGTAGTTGTTGTTGTTATTAGATGCCTTTGAGTTGGGTCCGACTCATAGAGACCCTCAGGGTTTTCAATGGCTTATTGTTTCGGGACTGTTTCGGGACTGTTTTGGACTGCCAGTACTTCTCCCATTTGTGTGGTGCTGGGGATGGAGCCTAGGTCCTCAGAGAGTGCAGAGGAGCACTCTACCAAGTGAGCTAAACCCCAGCTTACTCAGTAGTGGAGCACTTGCAAAATATGGATGAGACCCTGAGTTCACAAAAATAAAAACAAAAACCTACATTGAGATTCC
>VMDO01002661.1:17500-60327 GCA_007922755.1 Pedetes capensis
CTACCAACTGAGCTAAATCCCAGTCCCAAATTACATTTAGTATTCTTCAAAAAAAAGCAAACTCCATTTCCTGTAGCACCTCATAGAGGAATATGGAAAAGAAACGGATCAAAATTTCTCTATAAACCTAACAGTCTACTTGGTATGGTGGCTTTCAACTGTAATCCCAGCACTTGAGAGGAGGTGGTAGGAGGATCACAACTTGGAGACCAACCTGGGCTAAACAGCAAGACTCTACCAACAAAAACAGAGGGGGAAAAAAGTCTATCTACAGTGTATGGTTCACTTCCCTTTTCCATGCATTCCACTTGATTACTTTTACTATATTTCTAATTTTAAACCATTCAATCACAGCTGTGTTATGCAATTACTACTATGTAATCATGCAATTTATGCATACCCTAACACCCTGTCTACCACACTATAGGTTATTCATTATTTTTTTCTCTATAAGAAACTTCAGAGAAACTACAGAAATATAATGTGCTCACCATTATACAGCACTTTTAATTCCAAACTGTTTGTTTCCAACCATATTTATTGAATGAACCCCAATCATACAAAGCTGATAAGAAGCCCTTTGATCAATTCCTGCACTTTAGACTACAAAAAGTCAACCTCCCTCCTTCCACTACCACCACCATTCCCCCAAAATGGACATACTTCCTAAAGTCATACCTCCTGGGTTCCAGACTCACAGGGCCTACTTAGTAAGGGACATGTGCAGTCTCAGTTTCCTTCTCTGTGTAATGGGAATGATACCAGTACCTACTTCATGGGGCAGTTGTGGGAACAAAGTGAGATAATTCATTGTAAGACGCTTAGAGCAATGGCTGGCACATAATGTACACGCAAAAAGTAGCAAAAATAACTCCCCAGTGTCTAGATTTTCTTCCTTTAAGTGATGAAAGTCCAAATGAATCCATCAGGACAGACATACATGGAGTGTCTTCAAATTAATACATTCCATCAATAGCAGTACTATATACTCACGGTAATTTTTTTTTTCATAGTACTTTCCCTCTTTTCAAAAAAAAAAAAAAAAAACTCGTTTGAAATTAAACACCCCAAACCTCCATTTTTAACAAGAGATGTATCTGGAGCCCCGCTGACAACACAAAGCCTGGAACTGCAGTTGGGATTTTCATTGGCCTGAAGTGGGTGCAGGCGAGGGGTAGAGGGGAGACGACCTGACAAACTGCTGCGAGCCACAGTGGGAACCCGCAGTTCACAGCAAGCCAGGGCTACTCAGGGCACGCGGCTACAGGCCATTTAAAGGAACGACGCTCCCCTTTCCCATTTTTCCGCGCAGTGTTGGGACTAACGACACCTTTTATTCCTCCAAGCCGAGGCCAAGCCCCTCCCAGCATTCTCCTCTCATCCCGCGCGTCTCTCCCCCAAGGAATCCACTGCCACTAGACTCACAGAGTGTGTCCGCACACATTCACCATCAGCTTCAAGGAGGGGTTCCGGTATTTGGTGGTCTTACACCGAGGACAGCCCTGATCGTCCATGGCGTCTCCTCTACTGCCGACTCTCCACGGTGCCTGCCTCAGTCACAACCACCTACAAGCACCCCCAGACCCGACGCCAAGCAGGTTCCAACCAACAGGCGCTTGGCAGGAACGGTCCTTCCGCGAAAGAGCACCGGCTAGGAGCAAGGCACTGCAAAATAAGTGTTCCGGCGGCGAGTCCTCGGTTCCCGCCCCTGTCTGAGCCTCAGGTAAGGCAGCTCAGCACCTTGGAATGAGGCAGGAAGTATTTTTTAAATTATACGTTTCGCACTTAACTGCATTTTTTCAAGGTACCATAAGGCATTAGGAAGATAAATTCTATCTTGTTCTGTCTGGAAACATTCCCCTGATTTCAAAGATTTATGCATGGTGTACGTATTCAATAATTCAGACTAGTACTTTCTTTTGGAAAATTGAATAGTCTGCTTTATACTTTTCCTTTATACTTGCATAGTCATGTAAGTTCAGAAAGTAATACGAATTTGCAGATATAAAGTTCAGAAAACTTTATATTTGCAGATATAAAGTTTATTTGCAGATATAAAGTTAAGAAAAGTGACCCGGGCGCGGTGATGAACGCCTGTAATCCCAGCGACTCCAGAGGTAGAGGCAGGAGGATCGCGTTCAAGGACAAAAGTAGCCCGTGTCTCAAAAATAAAAAATGGGCTAGGGGTGCAGCCCAGTGGCAGAGAACTTGCAAAGTATATGAGAGGCCCTGGATTCTACCCCTAAGTAATGAAGAAAAAGAAAGTTCAGAAAAGTTATCTGAACACAGGTCTTTGCACTAAACACTGTAAATTCTCACTTAATGTCAGAATACTTCTATAAATAATATCTGGCATCTATTCTCCAAAAACCCCCTTACCTCAAGATAGTCAAGCATGCTTAAGGGTTTCACCTGACTCTAATCCTGTCAAATCACCCCCCATCAAAGACATTTATTTCCCAAAATACTAAAGAAAAAAATCATGTAAGAATACATTCAACTTTATTTAAGAGATTCCAATATCTGAGAGCTTGACTCTCTTTGGAAATTGTAAACCACATGGGTTGCATTTATCAAGAAGGCAAATTGAAATCTGTGAGTAGTTCTATTAGATAATAAACTCCTCTTACAGTAAGGGACACATCTTATTCAACTCCAAAATAAAGATTTTTGATATTTAATGAATAGATTATATGAATTAATGAATGACCAAAATTTTTAATGGCAAGCATTTCCTGTAATCACCTACATCTGACCCAAACTCTATTAGAAGTGAGCATGCAGAAAAGGTTTTTCAAATTAACCCATAAAATGAATACCAGCTGTATACATTCATAATAACTTTATTCTTCATGGAACTTTTGCTTTTTTCAATACAAACATAAAAAGGAGCATTCCAACTCCAACTTTTTTTTTTTTAAACAATGACCCCAGTAGGTAGCTCACAGCCTGGAAATATAGCTGGGATTTTCATGGGTTATGGAGGGGAAACTGATGAACAGCTGGATACCACATTTAGGAACCAGCAGGCCAAAGCAGGCCATGGGAGCATAAAGCTTTACTTTAGTGTATAAATATCAATGACTCATCTAGTGAACCATATTATCTCCTTGATCATAATACTGTTCACTAATAGTAGTTAACCAAATGTAAGTTTACTAAAATAAGAAACACAAATGCTGTGCAGACCTGTTGCTCTTATTTTATTTAAAAAGACCACATCCAAACCAGTTACATGATTCAGAGTGAAGCTCTCTGAAAATACAGGTACCTTTAGGATCTTTATGTTTTAACAGAGCAGGAAACGTCTGGTGAAAGAATGAATGCAATCCTTGAATAAAAAAATTTTTTTTTTGTTTTCCTCAACACTACATAGAGAAGTCATCCATTCAGTTGACATTATTTTTTATTAGCACCACTGAAAAGGGGCCCCCAACCACATGGTGAAGTGAATTACTTTTCCTTTCTTCCTAACTTTCAAATCAAGAGAAAGAAAGCAGGAAAGATTGGGGGAAGAAACCGCTACAAACTTTACTGCCTTGCCTTGTGGGAAACTAACAAGGAAGCACAGTAGCAATAGCTGATTTGGAACTCTTATCAGATAAGCTTTACTTGTGGAGCTACAGGCAATAGAAAACATTGTTTGTTGATCAAAGACAATACTTGTAAAAATTGAGCTATGTGACTTAAAGTGATTAATTCAGTACCTAAGGGCTGGGATTTAGCTCAGTTGGTAGAGCACCTCTGCAGTCTCTGAGGTCCTGAGTTCACTTCCCAGGACCGCAAAAATGGGAGAAAGATGTGGCAATCCATTCCTGAGGCAATCCTGAAACAATCAGCCATTGAAAACCCTATAAGGGTCACTATGAGTTGGACACGACTCAATGGCACCTAACAATAACAACAGTACCTAAGAACAGAGCTAAATATTGACCATCCCAATGTTGTTGTTGTTGTTAGGTGCCATCGAGTTGGTATCCGACTCATAGCCACCCTGTGTACAACAGGCGAAACATTATTGTCAGTGCTTCTCTGCTGTTCATAGGGTTTTCAATGGCGGATTGATTTTTGGGAGTGGGTTGCCAGGTCCTTCTCCCAAGCCTACAGCTTCTGGTGTGCCCAGGTGGTCTCCCATCCAGGTACTAACCAGGCCCAACCCTGCTTAGCTTCCGAGATCTGATGGGATCGGATGCCACAGGGCTACAGCTGCAGGCCCGACCATCCCAATAGTAGTATTAATATTATTGTTGTTGTTGTTAGGTGCCGTCAAGTCAGTATCCGACTCATAGTGACCCTCTGTACAACAGGGGAAACACTATTGTCAGTACTTCTCTGCTGTTCATAGGGTTTTCAATGGCAGATTGATTTTTGGGAGGGGGTTGCCAGGTCCTTCTCCCAAGCCTACAGCTTCTGGTGTTCCCAGGTGGTCTCCCATCGGGGTAATAACCAGGCCCAACCCTGCTTAGCTTCCGAGATCTGACGGGATCGGATGCCACAGGGCTACCGTTGCAGGCATTAATATTATTAGCACTAACATTATTTAAAAAGTCTTACTAAATTGCACAGGCTACCTCTGATCTTGAACTCAAGAACCTCCTGCTTCAGCCTCCCTTAGTGGCTGGGATGACAGGCATGAACCATAGTGCCAGGCCATAACCTTCTTTTAAATCAGATAGACTTGTATGTGAGCCACATTTCTTATCCCCTACCTCAGTTTCCTTCCTCCATGTAATATATGCCACAGGATTGCTGTAATGATTAAATTGCATAATATGGACATAACAAGGCCCTACTACAAGGCCTTGTGGGCTGAGAGTTAGCTCAGTTGGTAGAGCACCACTATGCAGTCTCTGAGGTCCCAGGTTTAATTTCCAGCACCGCAAAAATGGGAGAAGGGTATGGCAATCCACTCCCAAAGCAATCCCAAAACGGTCAGCCATTGATAACCCTATGAGGCTCGCTATGAGTCAGATATGACTTGATGGCATCTGGCAACAACAATAATGCCTTGTACAATAGAAATTTAAGTGTACATCATTATCACTAGTGAGGCTCAATCACATAAAATAGCCAGAGAGCTTTGAGGACAAAATCACTCACAGTTCCAGACTTCTGATTCAAATGGAAGCATGGAAGCCTATGTAGAAAACCACCAAAAAAAAAAAAAAAAAAAAAAAAAAAAAAGTTTCCTACATTTCTAAAGATAGCTGCATGGACCACAGCCCAGTATTGCTCCTCCCAAATCTGCTCATCTTCTTGCATTCCCACCTCAGTTAATAGTAGATTCTACCTCCCTGAGCAATGGGGGGTTTTGTTTGATTGCTTGCTTGTTTAAATGCAGAGCTTCCTTTCCAGACCTAAGACTATGAACACACATTGGGCTTTCCTTATCCAAAGGAGACTTTTTTTCCTTTTCTTTTTTTGTTTTTTTCTTTGTAACTTTACTAGATACAGCATCTTTTTCCAATTCTTATGAAAAATAGTTCCCCACACACCCATGTGCTACTAGACCTGCCAATCACAATGCTGGTCCCCTGGCCCAAAAGTTGCCCTACCACCCTTACTGGACCAATCAGAGATTTTCCCTAGAAATTTTCAAATTGGCAGTAAGGGAAAAGCTGCAGAGCCTCTTTGATAATGCTGCAAAACGTAAGCTTGGAACCACTGGGAGCTAGGGACCCCACCTTCTAAGGAAAACTCCCTTGAAAGCAACTTGATGAGAAAACCAGAGGCAAGTAAAATGAGACAGCAGTTCTTCAAGTCCAGCCTTCTGCACTCCTGCCCTTCACATTGGTATCTTTTATGGTATGAATATGAAATGTCCCACAACAGACTCATGTGTGGAATGCTTGGTGCTATTTTGGGAGGTTCTGGAAACTTTAGGAGGTGGAGCCTAGTTGGAGGAAGTAGATCAGTAGCATAGTCTTTCAAGGTTATACCTGGTCCTCAATAACTTCCTTACTCTCTTCTTGTCTACCATGATATGAACAGCCTCTGCCACAAGCTTCTGCTACCATGATGTACTGCCTCACTCTAGGTTCAGAAACACAAAGCCAATTGACCCTACACTGAACCCTCTGAAACCATGAGCTAAAACAAGCTTTCCTTCCCTGAAATTGTTACATCAGTTATTTTGTGACAGTGATGGGGAAAGTAAATTAACACAGCATCATAATTCAATAAATTCATCTTTTTGCCTACTTCACTTCCAGTGGAGTTTCTGTCTCCTGGAGAAATTCATATCATCATAAAAGGATAAGGAGGGCTGCGATGCCTGGGGGATGACTAGAACTCAGTACACATTCTCTGCCAGGATGTCTTCCCTCCATTGTCACCCAGGTGATTGGCTAAGTCACTCTCTATCTCAACTACTACTCATTAGTGTCCTACACAGGCAGATAACTTGCTCACCAAGAACTCTCAAGCATTACATCCAAGGCTCCCTAAACCAGACTTAATTCTAGCATAAATTTGGAAAACTCCAAAAAGGAATTCTGATTGTTTAGGTTTGGGGAAAGTACCCATCCTGGACCAATGGACTGTAGCCATGGTCTGATCCACAGATATAACCACTGCACACACCATAGCAACCTGCATATTTCAAAGTCCTTCATAATTTGTCTCCAACGTGCCTTTTTTTTTTCTTTCAGACAAAGTCTCATTACATAGCCAAAGTTGACCTTGAACTTGCAATTCTCCTGCCTCAGTTTCCCAAACAATGGGATTACAGGTTTGTGCCACCACACCTGGCTCCAACATGCCCTATAAACTAATGTTTCACCAAACCTTTCATAAAACTCCCACTCCACACACACTGGATTACTTGATATTTCAAACATATAACACACACTTTCGTGGCTTCATGCATTTCTCATTCTGTTCCCTCTGCCTCAAATGTACTATCCTCTCCTCTCAAAAATCTCACCCTTAAAGACTCAGATAAAAATCTACTCCCTCTCAAATTTAGTTTGTTTATCCTCACCACTCTTTTATCCTGTACTATATTCCCTTACAAATATTTCTGTCTCCCTCATAGGATTTTAACCTCCTCAGGATCAGAAACTCTAATATATTCATCCTTCTATCTTTCAAATACTAATGCAATGCCTTATCGTTAGGCAGGATTCAGTAAGTGTTTGGCAAATTAATGATCCTTCAGAAATATTCACTACATATCATCAACCATCACGAAATAACGATGGAGGGGAGATTATTTTATTTTTGACACAGAGTCTTATTATGTAGCTCCAGCTAGCATCAAACTTGCAGCAATCCTCCTGCCTCAACCTTCCAAGTGCTCCAGGAGATGGCTTTCTAATCTAACTTCCCTAACAGTATCACTACATTAGCTTTCTGAAAGAGAAAGAGCCTACCAAGAAACAGTTGTATGGCCTTCCCTCCATCTTCTAGACAAAGTCATCCTTGAAGTAGGAAATCTCTATTCTTGGTGGCAAAATATCACATATATTCAAGCAAATGTATCATGTTGTCCTGAACCAAGTTTTCTTCAATACTTTAAAATGCCAAAAGACTTTCACATACAATCTTCACTATCTTCAATCCAAAAGGAAAAGATACAGAAACAAGCTGCTTAGTTTTCTGATGTTCATCACACCATCTTCAACTGTTTTCCCAAATCACAAGACAGCATGACACAATATGTCAGCACAACAGACTCACTATTTCCCGAATGCCAATCACCAATTTTACAAAAACAATACTCCAAGATAAACTCCATACAAAGTCTTGTGTTCTATTCCAATGCACTTGTCCATGCCTGAGTCCACTTTGAACTCCTGGCAGAATGAGCTCTGAGGCTCAACCTGCTGAAGAATTCCAGACAATGAAGTTTCTGGTCCTACAAGCACCTCTTCCTGTCACTGATGTATCCATGTCATAAAAGGTCACTGCTTCTTCTGTATAATCTGTTGAACTTGGTACACTAAAGGCAAATATACAGGAGATACGCAGAAGCCCAAATGTGGCTGAGTCAAAATGCACTACATTTAACTGATGATTATTCTGAAACAGATTCCTGTGACCTGATATTGGATAGCCCTATGATATGGCCAAAGGAATTTTAAATTAGGCATATAAAACTGAAAAGTCTCCTGCTTTACAATATCAATAGAAAGATAACAAATATTTACTGAGGATTAATTATGCAGCAGGTCCCTTTTGACACATCTTATTTAATCCTTGCAATAACTTTGACTCTCTGTGGTCAAGTAAATAGCACAGCTAGGATTAAACCTTTGTCTAGTTCATGGGTCCTTAAATCTGTATCCTTTCTACTATACCACACTACCTCCTGTCTACTTTGTTCTGATAAATATGCTTTCACTATTCAAGGAACTAAATGCACTATGGTATCCTAGATTGGATTGTGAAACAGAAAACAGACATTAATAGAAAAACTGGTAAAATCCAAATACAGTCTACAGTTATTTAATAATAATGTACCAATGTTAATTTGGTCAGATAAATGTACCATAATGTAAGATGTTAACATTAGAAGCAACAATGTGAAGGGTAAATGGGCACTACTTTCATTTTTGTGACATTTCAGTAAGTCAAAATTATCCCAAAATAAAAAGAATATTTGTTAAAATTCAAGGAAGTTTTGAATCTCATATATCCTGAACGCTGATAGCTAACTGGATGTTTCCAAAGGAGTAAAAGTATGTGGTCTTTTCTATGATTATGAATTTTAAGTCTACCAAAGATGTCAGTTCTGTCTTTATCACATCAGCGCAGTACCAAAAAAAAAAGTTAAATCCTGTATCAAAGGACAATTTGGGTTAACCTGCAATACAATGCAGCCTGGTAGCAAAAAAGAACTTCACCAAGTTGATCATGACAGCAGGTGACCTAGACAGCTGCTTTGTAATATGCTGAAGTAGGCAGTTATGGGTTGTTGGGAAGCAGAAACAATGCAAGGCCATCCTGAAGTAAAGGTTAGGATGATGTCATTGAAACATTGGATTTTGAGAAAGCAGCAGCAGGCAACCCAATCGACTCACAGTAATTGAAAAGAAGAGTGGGGTTCATCCCTTTCTAAGAACTCATGCAAACCATGAAGGAAAGAGACACAAATTGCAAATACCACCCCCCCACACACACACACACACATTTCAGCCTCAAACCAGAGGGCAATCTTCTGTCTGTCTGCCCTGTGGAAAGGGCTCCTGACCCTGTGCTCATCTCCTCAAAGTCAACTGCACTACACATACACATGATATTTCTCCCATGAATACTATCTTCAAAAAACAAACTACTCATCCAACCCCGGCACTGAGGAAATTTTAAAAAACCTATTTGATACGTATATTTAAACTGTTCATATGTTAGATATACATTTCCAGACCACTATAACCTCAAGCTTAGATCTTTTCCACATTACTTAGCGAGAATAAATAGAGGGTTTAATATTCTATATGCTTAGTTGTATCACTGTTCATCTCAGTTGAGCTGACAGCCTTTCAATTGACAAGGTTCAGCTTCTGGGTTGTTGGCTTTTTTGTTTTGTTTTGTTTTTGTTTTTGTTTTGTCTTCTTGGTGGGCTATTCACAAAGCTTATTTCTAAGTTTTCAAGTATTTTCCCCACTTTTGGAATTTTAATTTACTGTAAATGCCTGCCTCTTAGAACATTCCCTAGTGCCATTCTATTCTTGAACCTTTTGAATACAAATCCTTGAAAAAGACGTCAGAAAGTAGGAGGGTGGCAGAGAGGTACTGAGAAATTTCGGAATTCTTCTCTGAAGTTTTGTCATCTACATGCTGAGGGTGGTCTCTTTGTTAAGAATTTAGCTGTCCAGACCTGAAGGCCACACAATTAATATTCCCTCTGGATTCGCAGGACCTTTCTTTGAAAGAGTAGTCCGGTTTTCAGGCCACATTAGGTAATTGTCCCGCCTGGAGCATGACCTGAAAAGAATGTCGGTGTTTTCCTTCAGGTATAGGTGCCTGGGGGTCAGGGGGAGAGGGAAAGGCAAGGGGTGGAGTGGGAGGCGGGTGATCGACAGGGAAAGAAAGTGTCTCCTCCTTCCTCTGAATGCGAAATAACCAATGAGGTGGCGCAGCCGGGCCGGCCGGGCCGCCAGTGCCATATAGTATGCAGCAACCGGAGGAGTCACGTTGGGGGAACAGCAGAAAGCAGCTATCCGTTTACACTACTTTGCTCTAGCAGCTATCTTAATGGTGACTGCGTGGCCGGGGGGAAACCTGATCGGCCAGATCCAGCCGAAACCCGGAGGGAGGGAGTGGGCTTTCCGGAGGGGGGGAGGGGGGAGGGAGACGAAGAAGGAGGAGTAAGAGAGGGGGAAAGAAAGAGGAAAAGAGTGCGAGGGAGTGAGGGAGGGAGGAAAATAAACAACAAAAAATGTCCTCTTCCTCCCCCACCGGGCAGATCGCAAGTGCTGCGGACATCAAGCAGGAGAATGGGATGGAAAGCGCCTCGGAAGGGCAGGAGGCGCACCGAGAAGTGGCGGGGGGCGCGGCGGCCGGGCTGAGCCCCCCGGCTCCAGCCCCTTTCCCCCTGGAGCCGGGGGACGCCGCGGCCGCCGCAGCAGCCAGGGCGAGCCGAGAGGAAGGGGCAGCAGCGGCGGATCAGGTACAACTCCGCTCGGAACTTGTGGGCAGGCACCAGCACGCAGCCGCCGCCGCGCAGACCCCGCTGGCCTTCTCGCCGGACCACGTCGCCTGCGTGTGCGAGGCGCTGCAGCAGGGGGGCAACCTGGACCGCCTGGCCCGGTTCCTGTGGTCCCTGCCCCAGAGCGACCTGCTACGTGGCAACGAGAGCCTGCTGAAGGCGCGGGCGCTCGTGGCCTTCCACCAGGGCATCTACCCCGAGCTCTACAGCATCCTCGAGAGCCACAGCTTCGAGTCGGCCAACCACCCGCTGCTGCAGCAGCTCTGGTACAAGGCGCGCTACACCGAGGCCGAGCGCGCCCGCGGCCGGCCCCTGGGCGCGGTGGACAAGTACCGGCTGCGCAGGAAATTCCCCCTGCCCCGCACCATCTGGGACGGCGAGGAGACGGTGTATTGTTTCAAGGAGAAGTCGCGCAACGCGCTCAAGGAGCTCTACAAGCAGAATCGCTACCCTTCGCCCGCTGAGAAGCGGCACCTGGCCAAGATCACCGGGCTGTCCCTCACCCAGGTCAGCAACTGGTTCAAGAACCGCCGGCAGCGCGACCGGAACCCCTCGGAGACCCAGTCCAAAAGGTGAGCGCCAACTTTCCTGCGCCTCCCCCGCCCTCTCCCCCGCCGCCTTCCCGGCTTTCTTTTCCTCCGAGCGCTCGCAAACATGGCGCTTACCTTCCCCACCAGCCGGGTCCGGCTGCCCACCTCTCCCCGCCCCCCACCCCGCAACCCGGCTGGTGGGGAAGGTGGGGGGAGCCGCGGCGGTTGGGGGGCGGGCGCGCGCCTGCCTCCTCCCCCGCCCCCTCCTGCCCCCAGAAGTTTCTGGTCGCCCGCCTGGGTCTCAGTCCCCGCCCCCACCTTCGGCTGGTCACGGCCGCCCGGCTTCCCACCCGCTTCCCGCTGGCTTTGATGTTGCCACTCGCGCCTGGACTCTGGCTGGGCTAGGAGAGCGCGCGTGGACCCCGGCGAGGCCGCGCGCACTGCCGCCCCGGGCTCGCCGAGGTGGCCGCGTCTGCGCCTCCACGGGGTCGCACGGGACCCGGCGTGCGCGCCTGCCCCGCCGATACCCAGCGTTTGGCTGCGCCCAGGGGCCTGCCGTGCGGGACTCCCAGGCCGCTCCGGAGGGAAGAGAGCACTAGTGGGAACGGCCGGCCCGGAAGGGGCCTGGGGACGTCGAGGTTTTCATGTGACAGAGTTAATCATTCACCCCCAGCCCGCTGTGGTTCCCCTGGCGGTTGCGGCAACGTGGGGTGCCGGTGCGGCTCGGCCCTGCTGTGTTTTGAAACCTGATTCTGAACAACTTCGGATCGGGTTTCAGCGCCTAGCGGGTTGAGCAGGCTGGAGGACAGCTTCATGCCTCCCTCCTGATTCGGCATTTGGTGAGGGACAGGGGGACCAGGTGGGCCGCAGGGAAGGAGCGGGCGCGCTATCAACTCAGCCCCCCTGGAGTCTCCACCCTGTGGGACTTGAACTTTTTTAACCGGCAGTTTTTTCCCCTCTCTGGTAGAGAGGGCCGACGGTTTCACCTCTTTTCGAGTGTCCTCTGGAATCAGACACTTGGGGGAAGGGGGCACGTGTGTATTGTTGGACAAGGTAAAGTAAGGAAAAGGTTGTCTTAAAGAGATGGTGTTTCCAGCCCTGCTGGGATTCCAAAGAAGGAATACAAATGCAACTCGAAGATTCTGCTCAGGAAAGGAATCTGGGAGCCGGGGTGCCCGCCCGCTTAGGCCAGGTGAAGGTGATCTCCCGGCGCATTCCAGAGCCAGCCGCGGGGCCCGACGGCTGCCGCGGTCCGCGCCCGAGGCCCGGGGACAAGCACTGTGCCCAAGCCTGGCTTCGCGGTAACCATAAACAAAACGAGCGCCGTTCTGCAGACTTGGGAGAGGCTCAGAGGTGGCGCGTTGATTAGGCCACTCCACCTGCCCCCGCGCCCACTAGAGGCCGCGGATCCCCACTCACTGAACACCAACGGAATCTGCTAGGCTGGGGACAGAAGGTGCAGAGCGGGCACGACGCGCAGGCCAGCTGCCGTGCAGCCTCCACTCTTGAGCCCAGCAGTCGCGTCCCCTGGGTCGCCTTTGCGCCCTGCGCCACACTCTGCCGACTTCACGGCCCTCTCCACGAACTCTACACCCTTCCCCCCACCCCGCGTCCCCGCGGCCGCGCGCTCCGGGCCTAGTTGCCTGGTTTAGTCTCCTCTCCGGATCTGCTGCCCACCCGCACCCCCCTTCTCTGAGTCACTCTCGTAGACGGCGACGGCGGCTCAGCCTCAGCTCATAAATCAAAGTGCTTTCTGCACCCCTGGCCCCACTGCCCAAAGCCCGGCTAATCCCCTCCCCTCAGCTTGAAAGTGAACCGACCGCGGGCCACTGCTGGGATGTTGAATCCTCAGCTGGGCCAAGTCCCTGGGCGCTTCCAAACTGCCTCTGTCCTACTCCCCCGCCCAGCCTCAGATCAAATGAGGGGGAAAACCTCACCACTCCTCCCTGACCCAGATTTGGTATTTCCCCCAAAGTAAGGTCTACAGCCATAGCCCTGTGGCATCCGATCCCGTCAGATCTCGGAAGCTAAGCAGGGTCGGGCCTGGTTAGTGCCTGGATGGGAGACCGCCTGGGAACACCAGGTGCTGTAGGCTTGGGAGAAGGACCTGGCAACCCCCTCCCAAAACTCAATCTGCCGTTGAAAACCCTATGAACAGCAGAGAAGCACTGACAATAGTGTTTCACCTGTTGTACAGAGGGTCGCTATGAGTCGGATACCGACTCGATGGCACCTAACAACAACAAAAACCCAAAGTAAGGAAGCAGAAGAACACAGTCCTGCTTGGAATAGAAGGACTGAGGACTCTAGGAAGGGGTCTGATAGTTACAAGGCCTAAGAGTGACCCACACCCTTTCCCTCCCACCTCACCAGGGCACTGGATGGTTTGTGTTAAATAGGTCCCTATGGCTTCCTTTGGATTCAAAGGCGACTGCACGTAACTGTTCTTGTGTTGAAAGTGTCTTTCCTACAACAAAGACAGCCACTATGTTGAATGAGAGCTGTCAGTCTGGTGGAGTAGAAGTTTGGGAGCAGGTGAGAAAATGATCTCTCCTTAATTAACTGGCAAATAAAGCCGAACACTTCACACCTCCTGCGCCTTTGGCAGATTAATCTACCTCCAAAATAACACTAATCTGAATTGGTTTGAGGGGTGGGGAACACATTCCTAAACAGGAAAAACTGATCACCTTATTTAATGAGTTATTTCTATAAAGTGCAGCATATTTAGCAGTAAAGAATAACACATCAATGCTCAAGTCCTATTCAGTGAATTTATATCTATTTCTCTGGCCTTTTCCTGAATTTATTGTTATTAAAAATGATTAGGATCTGAGAGTTCATCTTCCCAGATTCTCTGACCTGTCAGAAGCTGCTAAAAGGTGTTATAGTGTGGAGAGTTCTAGGAGACATCCTGCTGTACTTTCCTTAAAGACTGCTTTTAATGAGTTTAGAGGCTGTTTTCCAAACTATGTAGAATATCATCCCTTGTGACCTAAACGTCTTGTTTCCCCCCTCCTGAACAGTGAGTCAGATGGCAATCCCAGCACTGAAGATGAATCCAGCAAGGGACGTGAGGATTTGTCTCCTCACCCACTCTCGGGTTCATCGGATAGCGTCACCAACCTCAGTCTTCCCAGCCACATGGAGCCAGTGTATATGCAACAAATTGGAAATGCTAAGATATCATTAAGCTCTTCTGGAGTTTTGTTGAATGGAAGCTTGGTACCTTCAAGTACTTCACCTGTCTTCCTTAATGGTAATTCTTTTATTCAGGGACACAATGGAGTTATCCTTAATGGATTAAGTGTGGGAAATACACAGACAGTGTCACTGAACCCACCAAAAATGTCTTCAAGCATTGTGAGCAATGGTATAGCCATGACTGACATACTGGGGTCTACCTCCCAGGATGTGAAGGAATTCAAAGTCCTCCAGAGTTCTGCTAACTCAGCAGCCTCCACCTCCTACAGTCCCAGTGCACCTGTGTCTTTCCCAGGGTTGATACCCAGCACTGAGGTGAAAAGAGAAGGCATTCAAACAGTGACTTCCCAGGATGGGGGCTCCGTGGTGACTTTGACTACACCAGTGCAAATTAACCAGTATGGCATTGTCCAGATCCCTAATTCCGGAGCAAATGGCCAGTTCCTTAATGGGAGCATTGGATTCTCTCCACTGCAGCTGCCTCCTGTTTCAGTGGCAGCTTCACAAGGTAAAAGCCTCATTTGGTACCGTAATGCACCCGTGAATGTGTTGGTCAGCTGCTATAAATGACACATTTAGTGAGAGCTATAGATTGATGTTGCTGTTTATATATCTCATTGACTTCCGCAGCTGCAGAATAGCCTTAATACGATTCTCCTCTTTCACACACCCGTGTAAAATACAGCTTGCTTGATTCCCTTGCATCCTGGGGTAGACTTTTATTTTCCCAATACCGAATGGAAAAGTACAGTTCATAGCAAGTCTTGCCAATTCTGCAGTTATAGAAATATAAGTCAATCAGTGCTTACAAAAGAGCCTACTATATGGCAATTTTAAATTAAAAATTAATAAAATGCCTAAGAACATAAAATTAGTCGAGCAGTTAGTAAGAATGCATACTCTACCTACGCATTATTTGACCAGAAAATGCTTTAAAAGACTAAACTAAAAAGACCTGCATCTATTTTGTTTGTATCACCTTTTTCCTATAATTAAGACTAAAATCTAAAAAGCCCTAAAAGACAACCAGAGAATATATGATTAAGTTACTGATGTTCTTGATTTATGTTTATCTCCTAAATGTGTGGGTTTATTTATGAAAATAACTGTAAACCTTATTGTGGCTTTAGTAACAATAATCTGCTAGAGAACACACTGATCTAAAATTCAGGAAGCTTGAGGCTGATGTGTCAGTACATCACTGATTTTAAGCAAATCTGGATCACTTGTCATTTTCTCTATATAGAAGTAGGAATGGTTTTTAGAATTTAGTGGTAGGGGTTGCATAGTCCCTTGAATTCAGAAGTGGGAGATATTGATGCCTGTTTAGCTTTCTATAAGCAAATCTGAAAGTCTGGATTTTTACCAAAGCAAATCTTAAGAAATTGTTGGCCTTAGAGGTCAGCTTTCTGTAAGATGGCTTTACCAAAAAGGAAAAAGTCAGTTTATACACAACTGTCCTGTTTCCACAACTATAGTCTACTTCACCTTATTGGAGTCATTAATGTGGAAACGGTTATAAATTTCATTCTGTACATTTGTTTCTCTTTAGATAAAATGGTAGTAAAACACAACAGCCTTGTAGTATACTATTCAGTTCATTGTTCAAGGTTATGGAAAGAGTTAAGCTAAGTCAATATCCAACAGGGGACAAAAATGTGAAAGCCACAGAGAAAGACAAAGTGCTTAGTTTTATAGTAGTTTAATGTGGGCCTGACCCCTTTTCCCTCTTTAGGAAAATTCCCAAACAGTAGGTAACACTTTAAAGACAACAAACTTCAGCAAAAAGTATCAGAATATATGTTTGAGGAAGAGAAAATCAAAAATACTTTTCATTTGTAATGTAGAAAAGTGCTACCATAGAAAATTATTGTGAACTAATAGCTAATTTTTAAATGGGACATTTTAGTAGGAATAAGAGTAGTATTGTCAATTAAAATAGCTAAGGTCAAATGGCAGGGCTGCCAATCCTTAGACTGTCAAGGTGAATTGAAGGCATAAGTTTAACTACATAGGTCCAGTGAGCAACATTCCTTTATAGTAGCTGTGTGTTATACTTCTCAATAAAGCATTTTGGAGATTCAGGCTTTATAAAAAACATTCTGAGCCTTCTTTAAAATGTCTAGACAAGCTAGATTTATAACTCAGTTGCAGTTAATACTTTAATAATCATCTTTTAGATCACATCTGCTTTCCCCTTTCCTTTATATATAATTTTTACACATACAGAAATGTTATCTCATTTGTTTTCAATAGTCATTGGAAAAATATTGCATATGTTGTTATGACTCTATCAGAAAATAAGTAGTCATTTTGTTCACATACACACAGATAAGCAATTTCACAAACACATATAAAGCAAACATCCATTTTGGATGTTTTTGCTACAATTTAACACCTTACAAGAATTTTAAAACCTAAGTTAAAGTCAAGTGTTTTCAAATAAAAGAAGTTTGCTCAAAAATGTGACCAGAACAAATATTTATGATAGGGAATCATCCAAACATACCTAGAAATGTTTTTCCTAACACCAGTATTTGTGATGAATTATTTTTACTGATAATGTTTTTAAAAGGAGTTCAAATACAGTCTTTTGTTCTTATGTAAAGACATTCTTTTGCATTGGGCTGCTTTAAAAATGCTTGGGAGATACGTAAATAGACCTGTGGCATTTAATTCTCATTATAGGTACTAATATAATCACAATTATTCTGGTAATTTGAGAGTCATTTTAGGTGAATTACCTAACTTAACATTGAGCTGTTTTCTCAAATAGTAAAGAGTTGACTATACATCTAATTCAAGGACAGGATAAATAAATAGCCCATTTGAATTCTGTCACAAAACTCTCCCCAAATCTACCTTTCCTTCAGTGACAGTATTTGGGGACCTGGATCATCTAATAACTATCATTTCACCATACCTTATTAAAGACTCACAAAGAAACGGATTTTGTTTGATGGAAGTGAGGGGTCTAATTCATCTATATTGGTTGAATTACCTGATTTGAACATGTTCTCAGCTTTCCACTTACATTCTTTTTCTACTTCTAGTCTCTACAGACCATTATAGTGAAAGCCTCAAAAGATATAAACCTTTTAGAGAAGCATTAGCTTGGTCTTTTATGTTAATCTGTTTTTTAAAGCACATTTCAATGTTATCATTTATTCTTGCTATCATTACAACACTGAAAACTTCATAACAAAAGAAGAAAAACCTTTTGAATGTTTTGTTGACTTGACATTACTTTATGGCTAGTTTGGTGAAAGTTTGCAACTTGTCTGTACAGGTTTTTGTGGTTAACTTTTAAGCCCCAGGGAAACTCATTTTATGTGGTATTTTCTAAATTTCCATTTATATTTTATGTCAGTTACTTAGCAGTCCTGAACAAAGGCATTTTATTTTGCATTTATGTTCTCTAGTTTTAACTGGCAGTACTAGCAATAGCTATCAACTAATTAAGAGATGTCAAATCCTTAATAATGAACCAGAAAATTGACTGAAATAAAAACTTGGACAAGATCTTTTCCTTCACACTTTTTTTTTGTTGTTGTTTGTTTGTTTTTGAGACAGGGTCTAACTATATAGACCAAACTGCCCTCAAAGTTGCAATCCTCCTGACTCAGTCTCCACACCTAGCCACCACACTTGGGGTTTTTGTTTGTTTTGATTTTTGTTTATTATAGTACTGGGAACTGAACCTAGGGCCTTGCAACATGCTCTACCACTGAGCTACATCCCCAGCCCCCACACTTGGTTTCTAAACCAGTAGTTCTCACTGTCACTTGGTCATCAGAATTAATCACGGTGTTTAAAAATGTAGCTATTCTGAGTTTAGAATGTAGCTCAATGGTGACATACTTGCCTAACATGTACAAGGCCCTGAGTTTTAGCCCTAGCACTGCAAAAGATGAAATGAAATAAAATAAAAAGCATGTGTGAGTGTGTATATAGCTATGTATACATATATACCAGGGTGCCAGAAAAATGTATGCACATTTTAATAGATATTATCTGTATTGCTTTTTGAAGTTTAACTGAATTACCATGGTAACCACTTTGAGCACCTCTTGTAATTGCAGAAGTCAAGTGTGACTTGTATTCACCTTTTGTTATCTATATATTTTGACAATTTTAAAACTTATATATACTTTTTTGGCACCTTCGATGTATACACACATACATTTAGCTATTCTGGCACATACACAAACACATATACCTATTCTGACTTGCTGAGTGTAGAACTGGGAAATCTGTACTTTTAAGTGCTCAAGGTGCTTCTGAACCAGGACTGGGCTAAATTACTATACAGAAGTTTCACTTCTCCATAGATACTTTACCTGAGGAAAAACAGCATGCATGTAAAGAAGTAATTTTTTCCTTTCCTTATCACTTCCATCAATGCTAATTGGTACTTTATTTTTCTAGGTAATATTTCAGTAAATTCAAGCACTTCCGATGAGAGCACATTTACAAGTGAGTCTGCCACAGTCCAGCAAGGAAAGGTTTTCTTGAGCTCTCTTGCTCCTAGTGCTGTGGTATATACTGTGCCTAATTCAGGCCAGACTGTAGGATCTGTGAAACAGGAAGGCTTAGAAAGAAGCCTGGTATTTTCTCAGTTGATGCCTGTCAATCAGAATGCACAAATAAATGCAAACCTGTCTTCTGAAAATATCTCGGGGAGTGGTCTCCATCCACTGGCCTCCTCATTAGTTAATGTGTCCCCAGCTCACAATTTTTCCCTGACTCCCCCTACACTACTAAATCCCACCGAGCTAAATACTGACATTGCAGATAGCCAGCAAATGTCTGCACCTGTGGCAAGCAAATCTACTGTGACATCTGTCAGCAACACTAACTATGCAACTCTTCAGAACTGCTCTCTTATTACTGGTCAAGACCTGTTGTCAGTCCCCATGACCCAGGCTGCCCTTGGGGAAATGGTTCCTACAGCCGAAGACCAGGTGGGTCATGCCTCCCCATCAGTACACCAGGATTTTGTCAGAGAACATCGTTTGGTTCTGCAATCAGTAGCTAACATGAAAGAAAATTTCTTACAAAGTTCTGAGAGCAAAGCAACAAGCAGCTTAATGATGTTGGACTCCAAATCCAAATATGTCCTAGATGGCATGGTTGAGACTGTCTGCGAAGATCTGGAAACAGACAAAAAAGAACTGGCCAAACTCCAAACTGTCCAGTTGGATGAAGATATGCAAGACTTATAAATTTATTCCCTATGCCCCTGGAACCCCCCCCTTTTTTGTTTTTTGTTTTTTGTTTTTGGCATCAGCAGAAAATCTTTTCATGAGCCCCAAACACATAAACCATTTTTCCACTTAAAGGAAAACACTACTTTTCCAAGTAAATGCAGTCCAGAAACTTTGGATTGATCTGCATGAAGATCACAGCGAAACATACAGGAGAAGAACTGCATTTCTGCAGCCTTTTTGTTCACATACAATGTTCTCTTAAACAGATGGAGATAAAGGAACAAGATCAAATGTATCAAGTCAAAGCATATCATTTAGTGGGCAATATAATTCTAAGGTCAAAATGGAACTTGATAGTTTTTTAAATTAAAAATATATACACCTAACATAGAATATTAAATATAGTTACAGACTGTTAGAAACAATGCAATTGTTTTTGTTTACTTTTACTCTGTGGGCATTGATAAGGTTAAGAAACATAAATGGTACTCCAAACAATTGTAAGGGTGTATTTTTGAAGTTAAGTAGCTTAAATATATATATGTATGTATATGCATACACACACATTTATATT
The DNA here is from genome assembly GCA_007922755.1 of Pedetes capensis. Taxonomy (NCBI): domain Eukaryota; kingdom Metazoa; phylum Chordata; class Mammalia; order Rodentia; family Pedetidae; genus Pedetes; species Pedetes capensis. Next base: position 37,670 of record VMDO01002661.1, read on the forward strand.
TTTCAGCATTTTTGAGAAAGTCTTGGTTTTAAGTCTACATATTTCCAAATGTGATGCAAATAGTTCAATGTGGCTGAAAAAGTTTGAAACTCCACTAAAAATTCTGAAACAACTTCAGTATGAATGTAAATATATCAGTTCTATAAGCAGGATTTGAGTAAGTACAGTGAATTTTATTTATACTGTGTATGTTTCTCTTATACTTCAGGCGCTATGAACTGAAAAGGAAAATGTTTTCTTACTGTTTAATTTATTTTTATTGTTTGAACAGGAAGTGAACATCTTTGTTTCCAACAAAGTTTTACTTTTTGTAGGATTTTAAAAACAGTGATTTTTATCAGGAGTCTATTAAGGTCAATATTAATAACACTGAAACAGGAACTCTTAACTCCCAATACTGGAATTTTCGTACTTTTTTTCACATCTTTGTTCCTTATTTAGCAACTCTGATTCATTTAAATATTTTTTTATATGGAATTCTATGTGCCTTTTTACCTTGTGGCCTTTTTATTAGCAGTAAGGTTCAGAAGTATCCACAGAAGCACTGATGGTTCTTTTCTGCTATCCAACAGGGTTAATTTCACCACAGAATTGCTTTAAATCTGGAGAACATAAGTTTTAGTAAATATTATATATAATGTTTATCATGCAAATAGATAAACAAGTAATTATTATTGATAGCTGTCATTATAATGAAAGTAATAACAAATCATAAAGACCATGTAAAATCAGTTCTGCATAAATTCTACTAAGTACATAAATTCTATTAAGCAAAATTTCATCCAGTCAAACCGTTTTGAGTTGGCTGTTACACTATGACACATGACTGTTGTTTGCACTATATTATGTCCTTCAAAAAGCAAATCTTTTGGGTTTCTGTAAGAAGTAGTTTGATGATGTGAGCTGTGTTTAAAGTTTTTATCAGGACTCTGAAATACAAAATGTAATAATGCAAAATACGTATGTGTAGTGAGTACAGTTGTCTCTGGTCTCTGAAAAGCCAGAAAAGTGAAAATGATCTCTTCAGAGATAACTTAAGAGTTTTAAAACATAAAGACATTACCACGTCTTGCTTTCTTTAAGAAGAGGACAAATAGTCTACCCTAAATCTCTACATGCCCATCAGCTAAGCATGTTGAATGAAGGCCATAGAGTACGTAAATCTTGGTGTTAATGTAAATGGAACTTGCTGGTGAAGAACCCTTTCCTATCATTTTGATAAAAAACTCACATCCCTTTTTTATAGAATCGGTGAATATTCCTAAACTGCTGAAACTACTTGTTTTTTGTTTTGTTTTTTACAGAGTCAGGTGTTTTAGAGTTCTCTTCCACTCTGCCACTACTTATACAGCTTGGTTTTTCTTTGGTTGTGTGTTGATCATGTTACTGAGATTAATTACATGGTTCTGTAGTATAGTTTACATTAAAATGTTTTCCACTTGATTGTTATGGATATCAAGAGTTTTTTAATTATTTAAAAATACCCATCCAGTAAGGGAGATGGGCAAGTTTTAAAAGTTATATATGTTATATATATAACTGGAAAAGTTTTATATGTTTTCCAAAAATATGATGTCTTTTTTAATTCAGAGTTCTTCCTCTTTTTTCCCTTATGAAAAAGAAAAGATAGCACAAAACTTAATATTTACCTAGGAAACCCATTCATATTCCTAACATGATGTAATTATAACCTTACAATAATTACTCCAGGTAGCTACACAATATACCAGGTAAGAATCAATGCACATTATAAAAAACTTACTGTTCTTTTCTTTCAATAAAATAAGGGCCAGTTGGTAAGTAGCCCATGCATATGTGAATGGAGTAAGAGAAACCCCATGATCTCCTTGCACAGAATTGCAAATGTGTTTTGTTTTGTTTGCAATACCAAGGACCAGACTCAGAACTCTTGGAATTCATATGGCAGAATAGCCTTCGTAAATAAACCAATGCTTGAATCAGATGCTGCAGACGACCCTCTAGTGACCCCGAAGAGGAATCAGAATAGGGGTAAATAACACCCTTCAAACTCCCACCCCTGCTGCTGGCTGTGGGGTTTTTTGGTGTCAGTCTTTCTATGCACTCTATCAGCCAGAATTTGGCATTTAGCTCTTAGTTACATCTAATAAATGATGGTCTATCGTTTAAAGAGAAGGTGCATTTGTTCCTCAAGCGAGTATGAGCACCTGTGTTGTACTGCACTATATCGCATGTACGGTATATTTATAGTTAAGGCCTATACTATGCCCATGTTTCAGTGCCTTTCTTGTGCTGTGAAAGGCAGGTAAATGTTATAGCCATAGATTTTTTTTAAAGAAATCCATAGTTAAATTGCACACTGACCTTAAATCTCCCTCTATATGCCCTTGTTATCTTGCATGTTAAAAGTTGGATTATTGGGCATGTGTAGCAGCCTGTCCTGCTACATCCTAGACAAGTGTGCATTAATACATAGCCACAAGTTCATCATTCTTTAAAATATTTTGACAGATCATCTCAAAAGTAATAATGAAAATTGTCGGGAAAAGAATTATATTTTACAAAAGATGTTCCAAAGTCTTCCTAAAACTTAGATGGTAGAGCCTAATGGTTATTTTGTGTCTAATTGATACACTTCAAGTTAATTAAGTATTACCACCATACATTTTATTAATCAAAATTATGTAGCATGTGACTCTTAGCTTTCAGGGTTCTCAAAAAATTTTATTCTTTTGTTGCATGTACTGTATGTTTAGAGGCAGCCGGTTATATACTCAATATGGTTTTACTGTGCCTTACACAAAGAGAAACTATACAGAATGTATGTCATGGGGAAGGGGAACAGAGTCTTTACTGCACTGTTAGGTGATGGCACACAGAGCATGTCCCAGAACATTTCTGTGCTTAATTACCCAACCAAAGAGCTCTAAAGTATGTATGTTGTACTGTAATGGGGGTTTATGCCTGGACAATTGTTTTATTTGTTTTCTGAAATGATGTGAACTTATTTTTCTAAACACTATGCTAAATAAACTTTATATTTATACATACCCTGTGTTGAAAAAGTTTTGGGGAGAATAAAGATGTGAGTAGCCCATCTTGATGTATAAGAAAAGGAAATAATGTTGATTTTCTTTATCTGGGAAAGCAGAGTAAGAGAACACACAAACATTTCAAAGACTGGCAAATACTTAGAGGACCAATTGGAGTAATTTTGGAAAAGTAATCTCTGTTGGTCTTTGTACAGAATTATGCAATTCACTTAACTACTACATACTTGGAACTAAAGTACAAGGTTTTGTCCTTAGACAGAGGAAGTGCACCTTACTCATTTTTGCATCCCAAGAGCCGAATGTGGTGTCTGGCACACAGTAGGTACTCTAACAGGATACAATTGAAAGGTCCAAAGACCTTTGCACATTGGTGATGATTTAGTTATAGCACAATGGATTCATGTACAGTTTTAATTTTGGATTATAATTGAATAACACATTATTTCATTGCCTAAATTGGTTCACCTTCAGTCATTGGAATTTCTTTCCTGTTTGTTTGTTCCTTTTGACCTTTTTATTCCCAACTTGATTCAAAGAGCTCAACATCACCCATCCATAAGGCACTGCCATTAGCCAAATCTGGTTACACCCAGCTTGATTGAAAGTTAGGAACAGAACTGCATCCCTGCTGAGTGTAGAAGACTGAGCCTTGGTATAGTTTGGTCCTAATTTTAAAACTACATGTTATCTGATTTTCTATGACTCCTACACCAAAACAGGAGAGTAATAAAGCAGTTTGGAGACCAACTATACAATTCTTTTCAAAAACTAGTTAAAGACATCAAGTTAACCAGATATGCCTAGACATTTTTATATTCCTGTCTTTCAGTTCATTTATTTAGCAATTTATTTAGCAATTTTCTATGTACAGTTGTTAAACCAGTTAAATGGAGAGCGTAGCTCAGTAAATTAGTGTATGTTCAGGATCAAAGAGTAATGGAACTGAGAACAGAGAATGGTTGGAGAGGAGACATACATTGGTCAAGGAAGGTCTCTGAGGAAAACATTTCAGCAGAGATAGTTTGGATGATGAGAGGGACCCAGTGAGCAAGACCTAGAAAAGTGCATTCCCAACACATGACTTCAGGTGCAGAGACCCATAGGGAGAAGCACAATGTCTGAATTCCAGGTTAGCTCTAGGAGTCATGTGATAGGAAATCCACTCAGAGAGGTAGCAAAGGCCAGATCACAGGTCGAGCTTTATGTAGGTCTGTGCCATGTAGTTTGGATTTGAGTCTGAGATGCCAGTGGTGGCTTTTTAAGCAAGGAGTAATATAATGATTTGTACTTTAAAATGTCACCATGGAGCCATGGCCCACACCCAAAATCCCAGTGACTTGGGAGACTGAGACAGGAAGATAAGGAGTTGGAGGCCAGAGGCAGCCTGTGGTGCAGCTGAGTGAGACCTTGTCTCAAAAAATAAAAAAGGACCAAGGATATATGGAAAAATATTCCCACAAAAAGACATGCAAGTGAAAGAGAGGCCTTTGATTGGGGGATGGGATGGAGAGAGGAAGTGCACAAAATGGTAAGGGGGAACTTAACTGTACGATGTACAATGAAATGCATATATGGACATGTCACAATGAAATGCATGTCAGGATGAATCATTAAGTTGTACATTGAAATTTTTCCAATAAAAAATTTAAAAATTAAAAAAAAAAAGGAGCAGGGGTACAACTCAGCTGTCGAATGCTTGCCTAGCATGTACAAGGCCTTGGATTCAACCCTCGGTACTGCAAATAAAATAAAATAAAGTAAAATAAAATAAAATAAAGTAAAATGCCATCATGGCTACTCTGGAGAATGGAGCTACAGAGAGTAAGAGGGCAAGAATTAGGAATTGTCCTGAGCTGTCTGACAGGCCATACCTCAGGACGCTGGAAGAGCATGTAGGGCAGTTTGCCCCTAAAGATCTCCAGAATTTTATGCTCTGCAAACCTTTCATCTACTCTTCCTCTTGCTCTTAGCCAAAGCCACTTTCTGCTGCTGAAGGTGAATTCATCCTCTAAACTCCAGGCTAGTGGATCAGTCTATCCAATGGATATTTTCAGAATATCCTCAGATTCTAAGACTCTACCTCTGAAAAATTGAACTGTTTTCTTTTCTCAAAGCCTGTTCACCACTCTGAGTTTCTGGATCACAAGTCTATTGAAATCTGCCTTTTTTTTTTTTTTCCTCAGTGCTGGAGATCAAATCCAAGGCATCATGTATGACAGATAAGCACCCCCCATTCATCCCTTTAAATTGTTTTACTGATACAGATTAGAGAACCATATGGTTAGCGCGTTATTGCCATTTATTTTCTCAGTGTTGGGGATGACCCAAGGCCTTTTACATGTTAGGCAAGTGCTCTACTACTGAGCTACATCCCCAACCCTTATCACTGTTTAGAGCACAAAAATAAACCAATACATTGTGGGGTAGAGCCTCAGAGTGGTTCTTTGAATCTTTTAATATTAGCGGAAGGTCTTTATGGGAATTCTTTTCCTTACTGCTCCAGGGTTTTTTCCACTTACTTCCAAGTTTGAGGCTGAGTTCCAGATGACAGAAGCTGCCTAAGCTTAACAGACAAGTGAGACATTAGCAAAAATGTACTCACTGAGCCCTTTTAGATCAATGTTTCAAAATAGCACTGATGTACAGAAAAGCTATTTATACTAATATACAGATATACTTTCTAAAAATATTCTCTGTGTATATATCCCTATTACTTGCATTTGAACTGAGTAAATATCTAAAGAATCTATGAGAAATTGTAAATGAAATGAAGAAGTATGCATCAGGAAATCCGAATTTGAGATTTAGGAAATACCAGTTCACCTCAAGGGGTCTCAATCTTTTTCTATGTAATAGGTGTATTAGATATCATTATATTTGAGATTATTTGAGATCTATGTAGTTAGAGCCTGCACCATGGCTTCTGATTCCATCAGATCTCAGAAGCTAAGCAGGGTCAGGCCTGGTTAGTACTTGGATGGGAGACAGCCTAGGAACACCAGGTGCTGTAGGCTTGGAAGAAGGACCTGGCAACCCACTCCCAAAAAACAATCCGCCATTGAGACACCTATGAACATCAGAGAAGCATTAACAATAGTTTCACCTGTTGTATGTAGGGTCGTTATGACTTGGACACCGACTCGACAGCACCTAACAACATGTAGTTAGAAGAAAAAAAGTTTTAATAAAATGCCCTACAGTTAAGAAGATCAAACCAATTATAGAATGAAAGTACACAATGACCTTCCAAGGACTACAAATTTAAGATCATTGATATGAGGTCAATAACCCTCAGGGTTATTTAGATGTATAAATTAGGTAAAGCAGCTCTGATTTTGCACTCATCCACCTCCTTAACCTGTATCCTCCTTCCCCCCAAATGGATCTGCCTTTTCTCAGGCACTGCCTACCTCCCCAAGTACATTAAGTGACCATCCCGGTATTGGTGGGTAATGCTTTAAAGTATGATGATCCCAACACCCTACCTAAGGGGAATGTGCATTTTAAGGAAAGCTTTGAAAGATGCAAAAGTACCAAACTGTAATAATGTATGATAAATTGTGGGCTAATAAAACTAAGCAGGCATTTCCTTTTCTAAGCTAAGCACAAGCACCAGACAAGTTTGGGGTGTGTGTGTGTGTGTGTGTGTGTGTGTGTGTGTGTGTGTGTGTGTGAATTTGGGGGACAGGAAGAAAAGGATGGGTAAGAAGAGGAGCCAGGAGAATATCACTTTTTATTCTTCTTTGTGTGTTCCAATTCCCTGCTGGGTATCAAGGACCAGACAGTAGGGGAAAAAGAAGATTTTGCACTGATGTATTTATTTAGTTTTGTGGTGCTGGGGATCAAACCCAGGACCTTATACATGATCCCCAGCAGAAAGAGAGAGAAGAGAGAAAGAGAGAGAGAGAGAGAGAGAGAGAGAGAGAGAGAGAGAGAGAAAGAAAGAAAGAGAGGGAGGGAGGGAGGGAGGAAGGAAGAAAAGGTGGAAGGAAAGAAAGAGAAAAGAAAAAAGAAAAGACTTTGTATTCATTTAATTTATTTTCATGGTGCTGGGGATCAAGTCCATGACCTTATACATGCTAGGCAAGCACCCTACCACTGAGCAACATCCCCAACCCTTAGTTTTTTGACACAGGGTCTTGTTATGTAACTCAGGCTGGCATTGAACTTACTATGTAGCCCAGGCTAGCTTCAAACTCATTATGTAGGCCAGGCTGACCTTGAATTTGCAATCCTCCTGCCTCCACTTCCTGAGTGCTGGGATTACAGATGTGTACATCACACTTGGCCATTTTTATTTATTCAACAAATATATTCTTATTTGTGTTCTTTAATGGATAGTCTTATATACAATAGTATGAATGCATTTCTCATTATTAGGCAAATTTATTTTATTACAATTAAGTGGGAATGAAGATGGATGAAATCTTGTCCCCGAATTAATAATCATCAGACATCTTAATCTGAAAAGGCCTTGCAAGGTGGATGAGTGTCCAAGTGGATTGAGTATGCTACTCAATCACTTGAGGTCCATTTTCCAAAATCTCTCCAATAAACACATACTACATCTAAGAATACATACAATCTCAACTAATGCATCCCTTGCTTCTGGTCTAATTGTACAGTCATTCTTTGGTATCTCAAGAAACATATATCTGCCTTACCAAGAAGAAGCACAAGTTTTTCTATGAGATAGCAAACTGTGTTGCAATACAAGCTACCAGTATTATAATGAAATTATGTTAATATAGAATTTGTGTTACTTCATAGAAGGATAAATTAGGTTAAATTTTTACCTTTAGTTGTTTTTTTGAAATGGCACATATTAATATGTGAAGTAGCTAAGGTGGAAAAACAGTTTTTAAAGCATTGGGGATCAAGCCCAGAGCCTTGCACATGCTAGGCAAGTGTCTACCACTGAGCTACATCCCCAACCTTTAAATCCCTTAAAAACACATTCAAATTGTGTGGTCATTGAATGCTAAGTATATTCTGTTTATCATGCAGCTACATGAAGATGTTTTCTAAGTAATTACAGGACCAATAAGTAAAAATCTTTTTTTCTATAATCCAAAATTTTTAATTCATTCATACTGACAGACGACTTTTTCAGTATTCCCCAGGTTCCTCCTTGAAAACTGATAAATTTGTAAATCAACATAATTTTTACAAAGAAAATTAAATAGTTAACTGCAATCTTTTATATAATACGCTGAATCTGATTGTATTATTTTAAATGCCTAGTGATCATATTACCTTATATGCATACTCCCCAGAGGTCTGGGTAAACATAAGTCATATTTATTCCCCATTCATTTTCACTGATGTAAAGAATCTGGCAACATCCAGTGGAGATTTGAGCTCTCAAGTGCCAACATGATAAAGCCCAAATCTTCACAATGCCCATATATTTGCACAGAAGCATAAAAACCAGGAGTGTGATTTGAGCCCAGACTTCTGTCCAAAAGAAGCAAAATTGTGCTACACGACTCATTTCCAGCTTCTAGAAAAACTAACGGGTTTGAAAAGCTCCCAAAGCACTGCCTGGTTGAATTGGTTTACTCAGTTTAAGCCAAACTCCATTGTATAGGTTCCAAGTGCTGACCTCAGCACTGAAGATTCAAAGATAGCTAGTCTTTAACATCTAAGAACTAATTTAAGTGGATTAATGTCTCCCTATTAAGGAGAGAAAATTGCACTATTCAGTCTACCACTCTAAGTCGTAATCTCATTCCAAAACACCATACAAAAATACCCGGAATAATATTTGGCCAAATATCTGGATGCTCAGGTCCTGTCAAGTTGACACATAAAATTAATTATCGCAAACTGCTACTTTCTAGCTGAGTGACCCTAAGTAGATTACTTCATCTCGTTATGCTTCCTCACCTATAAAAAAAAAATGGGGATGATTTTCAGTACCTATCTCAGATACTTTTTGGTGAAGATTAGATGAAATCATGTGTGCAAAGTACATAATTGCTACTTATTAATATTAACCTTTTAATTTACTGCATAATATCCCATTATATGGTTAGATTACAATGCATTACTACTAAATTTCAATCATTTCTATTTTTTTATAATATAGGAAATGTCACACACATATATGAAATGCTTTCAAGAATATCTTTATAGATATATCTTTGGGCAAACTCATAATTTTATTTATTTATTCATATATTTATTTACTTATTTCTGAGGATTGAACCTAGGGCCTTGCATGTGTCCTATCACAGTGCTACACCCCTAGACCTATATTTATTTCATTAAGATTAATCCTCGCTGGGCATGATAGCACACACACCTGTAATCCCGGTACTCAGGAGGCTGAGGCAGGAAGATTGTGAGTTTGAGGCCAGCCTGGACTAGATACAGATACTCTATCTCAAAAAAATCATTTAAAAAAATTAATCCTTAAACTGGGCATGGTGGTGCATGCCTGTAATTCCAGTGACTCAGGAGAGAGAGGCAGGAAGATCACAAGTTCAAAACCAGCGGCAGTCTGTGTAATTTAGTGAGACCCTGTCTCAAAAAAAGTAAAAAAAAAAAAAAAAAAATGGGCTGAGTGGGGCAGCACTTACAAAGCATGCAAATTTGAGGCCCTGGATTCAACCTCCAGTACCGCAAAAAAAAAAAAAAAAATCCTTACAGATCAAATTGCTTGGTTAAACAGATAAATATTTTCAAAGCTTTCAATACATATGCACTGACACTCTGCCATTTGATTTTGCAGTGTCTTGCCCTTGAGACGATTATACTTCTCTGCTTCACGGATATTGGGCTTGCCGGTACAACTGCAACAACTGCTAATGGAACATGAACAGATACAGCAAAGGCTTTAAATTTGCCAGTGTGATTTCACGTACTATCTTGAATATTCTCACTCTCATACTTTTGCCACAAGAATAACATGCCCTGAGTACAGGTGGGTGGCAGAATAAGAGACATATGTAGCAGATCTGAACCAAATTGACAGCCCAAAGCAGACCAGACCACCCTATCTGATCCATCTATCCAGGGCTGAGAAAAAAATATTTGGTATGTAAGTCACTAAGATTTATTGTTACTTGTTATGCAACATTATTGTAGCAATAACTCACTAATACACACGGACATGAGATAATCAGATTTCTTGGACACAGTGACCTAATCTGTCCAGCATAATCCCAGATTCCCAAACCTGTTATCCCTCCTTGGGCTCTCACTCCAAAATATTGAATCTACACATAAGCTGGCTCTACTTTCCTGGTACTGCCAAAATCAACGACTTCCAAAATCTATTAAAGAAAACGTTTATGACTAAGATCGGTGTTAATTCCCTACTCCTGCCTTCAAGAACTCTTATTAAGTGTTCTTGGAGGCTAAAGTTTTAATTAGCTTTTCACACCTTATGTCCCAAAGAACATTAATCCTTTGAAATACTCCATGAAAATTGATTCAGTTTTGGCCACGTATGTGTTGGATATGCTTTAGGAGTGTACTTTTTTGAAAATTTATTTTATACAGCTCACAAAAGTTTAAATCACATGCAAGCACAAGAAATTCTCTGAGAAAGCCTACAGTGTACAAATGTGATGTGATTGCATATTTTGATTTTAACTGGACACTAGACCTTTTATTCTAGCAATATCAGTATCTGTTATTATGAGAAGCTAGTATTCAACAGAACCTATTTTATGAAACACTACCTTAACTCAGAGAGAGCACTCTTTAATGAAGACGTTTAAGTTATTGAATTGTTATTGTTGTTGTTGTTGTTGTTAGGTGCCGTCCAGTTGATGTCCGACTCATGGTGACCTTACCTACAACAGGCAAAACACTGTTGTTGGTGCTTCTCTGCTATTCATAGGGTTTTCAATGGCTGATTGTTTTTTGGGAGTGGGCTGTTGGGTCCATCTTATGATCCTACAGCACTTGGTGTTCCCAGGTGGTCTCCCATCCAAGTACTAACCAGGCCTGGCCCTGGTTAGCTTCTGAGATATGAGGGGATCCGACGCCACAGTGGTACAGCTGCAGGCTTAAGTTATTGACTAGGTCAGTAGAACAGATATTTGTGTCCTCAATAGCATCTTTCATACCATATCACATTAAAGAAGTATAGCAATTAATATACAGGCTTATCTGCTGATACAGAGACCCCCAAATTAGAATGACTTCAAAAAGAAGTAACAGATCAAAGACAAGTAGTCTAGGTTGACAAGACAATTTTGCCTCATCAGGTCACCCAGAATCCCAGGATAACAATTGGTCTCTGTGCCCCTCAACACAGATTTTCCAATCCCTATCATTTCTAGAGTAGGTGATACCTCTCTAAGAAACAGTCAAGGTATTGCTTATATCACTGCCCATACACCATTGGGCAAATCTGGTCATATGCTCACACCTAGGAAAATGTAGTCTCTACCTGAGTGGCCCTACGTTCTACTAAAAGATGGCAGGCTGGGGATGTAACTCAGCAGATGCAGCACCCACCTAGCATGTGCAAATCCCTGCATTCAATCCCTAGCACAGCTAAATAAATAAATAAATAAATAAATAAATAAATAAATAAAATAAGGAAAAGATGGGAGAATTCTACTCCTAAAAGAAAGAAGGGACAATAGTCACCAGGCATGGTAGACAGACCTATAGTACCAGCTACTCAGGAGACTAAGTCAGAAAGATCACTAAGCCCACTAGTTCAAGGCCAGCCTGGGCAACACAACAAGATACATCTCAACAAGAACCAAGAGAAAGAGAACAAGGTGGAGGAGGGACAATAAAAATAGACACTGGGGGTCAATAAGTAGTATCTATCAGAATATTTGACATACATTTGTCATACTTTCTTGAAGCCTACCTCTCTCTTCCAGATAATAGAATGGAAATAGTCATAGAGTCTTATAAAGAATAGATTCTAATTTTAATCATGATAATAAACATTATCTTTAAATTATCACCACTTTTTATCTCCATAAAAGGTTTGAGGCACCCATGCATAGTGGTGCACACCTGTAATCCCAGCACTCAAATGGCACAGGCAGGAAGATCACAAGTTTGAGGCCAGCCTGGGCTACATAGTGAGACTTTGTCTAAAAAAAGAAAAGTAGACTCATTAATGAAGCCAGGCATAGTGGCACAGCCCTGTAACCACAGAGGCTCGGGAGACAGAAGCAGGAGGATTGAAAGTTCGAAACCAGAGGCAGTCTGCATAATTTAGCGAGACCCTGTCTCAAAAAGTAAAAATGGGCTAGGGGTGCAGCTTAGTAGTCCAGCACTTGCAAAACATGCAAGCACGAGGCCCTGGGCTCAGCCTCCAGTACCGCAAAGAAAAAAAAAAGGAGACTCATTAATGATCAAAGAAATGCAAGCTTATTACTTCCTATGAACTTAGAAAAGATTTAAAGTAATGATTCTAAATACTGGTAAAGGTATAATAAAGGAGCCATGCACTGTGGCGTACATCCTCCAGTGACTCGGGAGGATGAAGCAAAAGGACCACAAGTTTGAGGCCAGAAGCAGCTTGCACAACTTAGCAAGACCCATCTCAAGATGAGAAATACAAAAATGGGTTGGGGTATGGCTCAGTGGTAGAGCCCTTGCCTTGCCTAGCATGTACAAGGATTCAACTCCTCAGTACTGCCAAAAAAAAAAAAAAGAGCAAAATCCAATAAACTTTGCATATTACACGTGGAAGTATAAATTTCTACAACCTTACCAAATGATTGTCAAATCACAACTGTGAAAACAAATTCTTATTGATCACATAAACAAAGACATAAAAATCTATTAATACGTTACCTTAGTGAGAGTATCAGGAAGCATGCTCTCTGATACATTACAGATGGGAGTCTACTTGGAATAACCATTGCAGAGACATTTTGAGATTTCTTATCATAATAAAAACGCATATACTCTGACTCTGTAAATTCTCTTGTACAGATCTGTTTTTTACAGATATTTTTGCACATTTCCAGCAGTCCTATAGGATACACATTGTAGACGTGTTTATAATGGCAAAGGCATGGAAGAGGCCCCTATGTCCATCATTGGAAGAGGTCATTAAATGCCACAGAGTTATCTACAATACCACAATTTGGTAAGTTTCTTCAAAAGCAGTAAGGGAAGCCGGGCGCAGTGGCACACGCCTGTAATCCTAGCGGCTTGGGAGGCGGAGGCAGGAGGATCGCACATTCGAGACCAGAGCAGTCTGCATAATTTAGCGAGACCCTGTCTCAAAAAGTAAAAAAATGGGCTGGGGGTGCAGCTCAGTGGTCTAGCACTTGCAGAGCATGCAGGCGCGAGGCCCTGGGTTCAACCCCCAGTACCGCAAAAAAAAAAAAAAAAAAAAAAAAAAAAAAAAAAAAAAAAAAAAAGCAGGACGACATTTTCATGTGTGCGCGCGCGCGTACACACACACACACACACACACACGCACACACATGCACACACACACACACACACAGGTAGACACACTGGAGAGAAGAAACACAATTGAAGGTCTGAGGTTGAAAGGTGACTTTTTCACGTTTATATCCTTTTAAACTGTTTCATCCTTGATATCATGTATCTTTTTACAACAAAATCTTTCAAAGTCGCTATTCATAATCTTTGATTAAGTAATTTTCTTTCAAGCAATATATCCCAAAGAAACAACTGGAGATACAAATATGCCCAAAATGCTTACAAGTCTTGGAAGTAACATAAATGTCCAATGTTATAGGAATAGTTATGGAAATTATAATAATTTTTGTAACCTTTTCAATTATACTGGAAAATTATGTAGGAAAATAAAAGAACTGAAAAGAGTATATACTATACCCTAACTTGTTGAGAAAAGAAAAGAACCAGTGGGGTAGCTAATGCTGTAATCCCCCAGGGAGGAGGTTGAGGCAGGAAGATCACAAAATCAAAGCCAGCCTGGGCTACATAGTGAGCCCCTGTCTCAAACAGTGCTTTGCCACCCTCCCAAAAAGAGAGCTTGGTTAAAAGACAAGTACCCGTGCCAGAATGTTGTTAGTTTTTGCTACTAGAGAGTCCTGCAAGGGATGCATATTATTCTGTTTCTTTATAGTTTTTTGTTGGATACCAACTTGGACTCTTCTGGCTGTAAGTGATAGAATCCCAAATTAAATTAGCTTAGTAAACAGGATATTTATTGGCTCACTGAAGCAGTCAAAGCACTGATATTTATTGGTTTCTGGCATCAGTTGCTAGAACTGACTGGAACTAAAGACTCTTTCCGTCTCTCCTTCCTGCTCCCCTCTGAATAACCGGGTCAATGTCTCCTACAAGCAACCTCCCTTCTCCACGAGCCTTACCACCCTGTTGCTGACAACTGCTGGATTCACATTTTCTAGTTTTTCCAGGAGACAATGAATTAGACTGAGGGTGTAACTTCATGGTAAAGCACTTGTATAGCATGAAGGAAGCCTTAGCTTCAATCATCAACAGTGAAAACAAAACCAAAAAACCCGGTGGAAAAATTCTCATTTTATTTTCTTAATTTTATTTTTTGTGGTGCTAGGGGTGGAACCCAGGGCTTTTCACATGCTAGAAAAGCACTCTACTTCCAAGCTATATCCCCAGTCCTCACTGGCCTGTTTTAGGTCACACACATCTAACCAGTTCCTAATCACAGTGGACAGGGTGGAGGTAATGAAAGAATGAGGTTGGCCAACCTGGATCAAACATTTACTCTTAGACCAATTACTTTGGACAAAACTGCAGGCTTATAAAAGATAGCAGCACCCAATGACCAGACAGTGCAGGGGAATTATGAAGAGCATCAGCTACCAAGAAGAGAGCTGCTCAGCCACCAAAATGACAAATGTCCACTGCACTTTTCAGTGAGCATGTTTTACTTGGATAATTAGGAAAAAAGTTTTAAAGTGAAAGAACCATCTCCTCTTTCTCCATCTTGCCCTAGGCTTAGTGATGCCTCTGAAATACATCTTCATAAGCCTTCCAATCGTTGGGAAAGCAATTATATGCACCTTCTGATTAGAATTTGGAATCAAGCTTGCTCACCCATAATTGGCCTGGCAAAGGAGTTTTCTGACACCCAGACCTAGTTGGTTGGTTTCCCCAAGTCACCTTATGAGCAATAGAAATACTGTTTGTCTCCAAGTCCAATCCTATAGTTTGAATTTTGGAGTGAAGCTCAATTCCAAACACCCTGGTTTCTACATGTCTCTGCCTCTCTTGAACAGGCCAAGTCTGCATTTGTTGACCTTCACAGCACAACGCAAAATACACTTGTTTGTTTTGGCCTGTCCTGATTGGGAAGGAGGCTTGTCTGAGTTTGCCTTCCACTGTTTGATTTGCTAAATTTGTTGTGTATTTTAGTCACTTTCTGTATATATCATCAGACACCTTTGTTAATGACTGATTATTCCAACGATTTGAAGAAAAAAAAAAGATTATACAATATGCTCCTCTTTCTTATGACTTAAGTCATTCCTTTCTGTAAAATCATGAAACTAGGCACCAACTCATAACGGAATACACTCATTACAAATTTCCAAGTCTAATAAAAAATAATTACTATCTACTAAATATAGGATAAAATTACTTTTTAAAATTATATAAAGTTGAAGATGAAATCCATCCATTCTTTTTTATTTTCAATTCTGGTAAAATAAGCTAAACCTAAAATTTACTATCATATCCTTTTAAAAATGTACAGTTTAGGGGCTGGAGATATAGCTCAGTAGTAGAGCATATCCCTAACACCAAAAAGAAAAGGAAAGCGGGTACAGAAGCACAGTCGAATACTGTTAAATACATTCACATTGTTGGACAACCAATCTCCAAAACTCTCTTCATCTTGCAGAAATGAAACTCTACACTAATTAAATGACTTCTATTCTCCTCCTCTCAGGCCTGACGACCACTATTTTACATTCTGACTATGAATTTGACTATTCTAGGTACCACATGGGGCTGGGATTTAGCTCAGTTGGTAGAGCGCTGTGCTGCAGTCTCTGAGGTCCCAAGTTCAATTCCCAGCACCACAAAAATGGGAGAAAGACCTGGCAATCCACTCCCAATGCAATCCCGAAACAGCCATTGAAAAAACCCTGTGAGGGTTACTATGAGTCGGATACTGACTCAACAGCACCTAACAACAACAACAACAGGTACCACATACAAGTGGAGTCAGACAATATTTTTCCTTCTTCTTCTTCTTGTCCTCCTTTCACCTCTTCTTCCTCTTTTTTATACTTTACTTTCTTGATTTTTCTTTTCATTTTTTTAAAAGACAGATCTCACTTTGTAGCCTGGCTGAGCTGGAACTCATAATCCCCCTGCATTAGCCTACAATGGATGTTCAATAACTATCTGTGCAAAGAATGAATGAAAGTTAAGCTTTTATTTTGATTAGTGGTAGCTCTGGTGACTGGAGATTTTTGTATTATTCAATGCTGCCCTGAAATCTGTTGACCATTTTATCTATTTTTCCTGAGATCCTTAGGTCCTATGACCAAAGTCTTGATATGTATTTTCAATAAGTTAGAGGTAAGGATATTCTAGTTTTCAAAAGTTGGAGATTATCAGGAGAGCCAGCATGGTGTTTCTCTTACTGATAGGACAGTATCAGCCACTTTGAAACTGTAGCCCGTTAAATCCTAACAACTCCACATAGTTTATATCATTTTCTCTATACATGAAGACACTAGGACTTAGCATTTAGGTGCCTTGCCCATCCCAAAGATGAGAAATAGAAGCTCTGAGATTTGAACCAAGATCCACCACCTCCTTAAAGAGCATTTTTCAGCCTGGAAAACCATTCATCAGAATCATCAGCACGTAACAGTGGGTGGGAAGGAATTATTGCTTTCAAAGTCAAGAATAGTCCATTCAAGGTTCCAAAGCTGCTGTTTACCTTGAATTTTATTCTCCTTCCTCACACTCACAAGTGCTGGGATTACAGGCATTTGCCACCACGATCAGCTGTAAGACTTTCTTCAATTCACTTCATCTATCCCTACCACAAAATAAGAAAAGTGATTGCTCTCCTGTTTTCCTCATAGCACAATTTGGATGATTGTTGCAGCCTAAACTCTTGTACAGAAACATATTCCTGTGGTGACAAAGGACAGAAGCAGATGGGCAGAGCTTTTTGTGATTCCAAATAGATCCAACACAAACTTTTTGACAAAATGGTGAGAATTAATTATTCCTAAATTGGAATAATCTTTGTCAAAGCAAATTAAGTTCAAAAGGAATAAATTTTAAGACTTTTAAGATAACCTCAAGTAAAGCATAAAGTGAAAATGTGACTCAAAATACAATTGCACTAGCCAGGCATGGTGGCACATGCCTATAATCCCAGCAGCTTGGGAGGCAGAGGCAGAAGGATCGCAAGTTCGAGACCAGACGCAGCCTGCATAATTTAGCGATACCCTGTCTCAAAAAGAAAAAAAAAAAAAAGGGCTGGAGGCACAGCTCAGTGGTCCAGCATTTGCAAAGCATGCAGGCGTGAGGCCCTGGGTTCAACCTCCAGTACCACAAAAAGAAAAAAAAAAAAAGAAAACAATTGTCAGTGTAGTCAAACATGAATACATGAGGGTGATTATCATATTTGGGAAAGTTGGAGTATGTATTAAAATTTGCTGCTATATACACTCTATACTTTGTTTTTGTGGTTAGGTGCTGTTGAGTTGGGTCCGACTCATAGCAACCCTATGTGCAACAGATTGAAACACTTTCCATATCTGTGCCAGGCACATACTCTTATTTATGTTTAAGCCCATTGTTGCAGATACTGGGTCAATCCATATAATTGAGGCTTTTCCTTTTTTCATTAACCTGCCACTCTCCCAAGCATGGTGTCATTCTCCAGGGATTGATCCCTCCTGACTACATGTCCAAAATATGTTAGATATAGTCTAGCCATCCTTGCTTCCAAGGAGCACTCTGTTTGCACTTCTTCTAGGATGGATCTGCTGGTCTTTTGGCAGTCCATGGTATATTCAATATTCATCTCCAGCACCATAATTCAAAACCATCAATTCTTCTCCTGTCTCCCTTATTCAATGCCCAGCTTTCACAAGCATATAATGTGACTGAAAATATCATGGCATGAGTCAGGTGCACTTTGGTCTTCAAAGTGACATCTGAACTTTTCAACACTTTATAGAGGTCTTTTGCAAAAGCTTTCCCCAATGCAATGCGTCATTTGATTTCTTGACTGCTTCTTCAGTGGGTATTGATTGTAGAATCAAGTAAAGCAAAATCTTAGACAGCTTCAATCTTTTCTCTATTTATCATGAAGTTGCTTACTGACCCAGTTGTAAGGATTTTTGTTTTCTTGATGTTGAGTCGCCATCCACACTGAAGGCTGTGTTCTTTGATCTTCATCAGTAAATGTTTCAAATCCTCTTCACTTTCAGTAAGCAAAGTTGTGTTATCTGCATAACACAGATTGTTAATGAGTCTTACTCCAACCCTGATGCTGCACTCTTCTTCATAAAGTCCAGCTTCTTGGATTATTTGCTCAGTATAGAGATTGAAGAAGTATAGTGAAAGGAAACAGCCCTGATGCACATCTTTTTGGATTTTAAACCAAATAGTGTTTCCTTGTTCTGTTTGAACAACTGCCTCCTGGTCCATGTACAGATTCCTCATGAGTACAATTAAGTGCTCTAGTATTTCCATTATTCACAATGTTATCCATAATTTGTTGTGATCCACACATTCAAATGCTTCTGCATAGTCAATAAAATATAGACATCTTTCAGGTATTCTCTACTTTCAGCTAATAGCTATTTCATATCAACCATGATATCCCTGTTTCTATGCCCTCTTCTGTATTTGGCTTGGTTAATATACTAATGCAGTCACTTTTTAATGATTTTTAGCAAAATTTTACTGGTGTGTGATATTAATGATATTGTTTGATAATTTCTGCATCTGGATGGATCTCCTTTCTTGGTCATAGGCACAAATGTGAATCTTTCCAGTCAGTTGGCCAGGTAGCTGTTTTCTAAATCTCTTGGCATACACAAGTGAGCACCTCCAGTACTGCACCTGATTGTTGAAAGATCTCAATTGATATTCCATAAATACCTGGAGCTCTGTGTTTTGTCAATGCCTCCAATGCCTTCAGGGCAGTTTCTTCTTCTTCCTTCAGTAACATTATTTCCTGATGATATGCCACTCCATGAAATGGTTAATCATCCACCAATTCTTTTTGGTATAATGATTGTGTATTCCTTCCATTTTCTTTTGATGTTTCCTTCGTCATTTAATATTTTCCCTGTGGAATCCTACACTGTTTCCCCTCAAGGCTTGAGTTTTTTCTTCAATTATTTAAGCTTGAGGAAAGCAGAACATATTCTTCCCTTTTGGTTTTGTTTCTCCTGTTCTTTGCACATGTCATTATAGCTTAGGGATCATATAGCTTCTTTCTTTTTAAAGGCATTGAACAAAGAAAAGATGAGCTATGTGTTCCAATGTTGTGTTCATCCCAGAACACTGCAGTCTTGAGTACTAGTGGTGTTGCTTTATTCTTGCATGCTCAGTTATTGACTCCTCTATGCCCAGGCAACAAAGTCTGGAGGGACATCCAGCCTCACCAGCACACTGTACTCAGACTATTCATACCTTCTGTATGTGGTTGTTGAACCAGGCCCCAGGTCAGACTTTCCCTACCTTGGGGGTAACTTCCATTTGGGGGCTGTTGATGTCTTTTCCTACCATTTGTCCTTAGTCAAGATCATGTCAGTCCTTTAGTGGTGATCTAATAATATTGAATGATAGAAGAGAGAACATTGGTTTTTCAGGCATTTACACAAACTTACTCCTAGTAACATCTCCAGGGTCCAACTGTACAATTCAAGGACTACTGATAAAATCAGTCTTTGTCAAGTCATGAAAGAGTCTGTTATAACTCTTTCCTAGGCCCAGGGGGCCTATTTGATACATTTGCATGATTATGATCAACTTCTGAAATGATTTTTGAGAACAAAAAAGAGCTAAGAGAATCTGCAGCAAGGGATCTTGCAGTTTTTAAAGCAGAGAAAATGTTTAAATGCAACTTACTTGATGAAGATCAATCTAACCCAGCTACTTCACCACTGAAAGTCATGGACACAGTGCCTACATACACACTCCCATTTGCATGTACATGAGTGTGAGTGCTTGCACACACCCACACATAAACACCCCCCTCCCCACTGAGCTAGGTTTAGCTTTCCTCCAACTCAGATTCAAAATATTTCTGTGGTCTATGATTGCACATACTCTGATAATTCTCAGAGAACTGGAGAAAGTCTAAAGAAGATTTCAACATGTTAAAATAATTTGTGATTTTACTATTACAATTATAGGATCTTGTTCAATAAACAATATTTGTGGTTATGAGAGTATTCTAATTTAACAAGAGAGTAAAACTCGCAAAATATAAGAGCTAGTAATTGGTGAACTTCAAAATCTTTCTGAATATTTCATTCTTTTGGACTTTCCATGTTTTAAAGCTCCATCAAGACTCTGTTTAGGATATTAAACATTGTGCTGGGAGTGCAGCTCAGCAGAAGAGTGCTTACTTAGCACCTACTTCATATAGTAGTTATAAAGATTAAATGAGAAGAATAAGAATATCAAACATCCAGTATGTGCTCAAAAATATTGGCTATTATGATTACTATTATGTTTTTCAAATTTGAGTGCTAAGATACTTTAGTTTCTCCAACTACACTTACCACTTAGCTCTCTCACCAGTGCCAACATCATTTCTGCGATCACAGTAAGTTATTTACATTTTTGGTTACAATAGTAGGTACTTTTCATCTCTCTTAAATATGTGCATCCTTCTAAAAGGCAAAAGCAGAGAATAATTCAATTGAGAAGACTCAGTCTCTTGTTAATGTTGTTAAATATAAATATTTATTTCAAGTATTGATTCTTTTTTGCATTTAAATCAATCTTAGATGTTAACAGTAGCTAATCAAATTGCTAGTGACCCTACAATTAACACAAGAACACAAATCATGGACCTGAGTACATATTAAAGTCAGATAACAAGTAGTTTTTTTTTTTTTTTTTAGTTCTTTGAGGTTTTTGATCAAGCCCAGTGTAATTTCTATTTCCAAATGGAATTCCAGTCCTCCTATAAGAATAAAGGGAGTAACAACATCCCCTGCAAAGGGCCATCAAGCCTCCCTGACTAGGTTAAAATGTCAATTGAAAAGAGGAAATGAAAATTAAACATTAGAGCTGAAGCACAGATGGGAAACTAGATAAGCTGATAACCCTCTATTTTGATTACTATGACATTTGTTAAGACTAAATACCTGATCTGTGTCTGGGAACGACCGTTATTCTGCTAAAAAGAAAGGAAATGAATGATCCTATTGACATTGTGATGTGGTTGAGATTTATCTCCATATGATCTATGTTTGGGATATGTTGAAAATCTTGATCTATTTAGAAGGTTCCAATTTGGCAGAACTTTCTCCCCTGTCAGCACTCAAAAAAGCCTTTGAAGTGGACAGGCGCTCTACAAATGAAGGGGAGGTACAAATGGAACAAATAAGACCCTGAACATTTTGAATCCCAAATGTCTTTTCCACAGCCACATTTTCCTCCATGATTGCCCTACCACATTTTATGAGAAAATTTTCAAAGGACCAGAAACTTCAAGTTGGTCTCTAGTGGAGCCTACTGCATTGCATCCTTGCCTTCTTCACAGCCTCTTCTCTACCATGATTAGGAATGGTATTGCTTGGATGAGGTTGATATGCTGTATCGAGCTGCTCCTCATTCCTAACCTCCTTGATTCAGTCACAGTATTTTACCTAATGCCCTCATAAAATGTAGTTAATCAGACTTTCCAATAAATGTGGACAAGCATTACTTTTGTCTTAATCTTCAGATAAAAGCATTTGAGGGAAAAAAGGATATGAGTTTCCTCTAAGGAATATACCTTCCTTACATAACCCATAGTTATGAGTGCTGTTGCCCGCACTCCCGACTCCAAAGAGGGTATATGCCATCAAGACTGACGGAGTCCTGCTTCCCTTGGTCTTTGGTTTTCTTGCCTCATCTTATGAAGCAATGGTTTTTGTCCCTAGGCCATGTGAAAAATCTCTCTGAGGAAATTTAAGCAGCATGCATAATGTTTTCATACAACAGTAATTCTGAGCAGTGGCTGAAGCTCCAGAAAGGATCTTTGTTTGCTTTGGCATTTGGGGAGAGGCCCTTGCTGACCACCTGTCCCCAGCAACCTAAAGTGAATCCTGTCATTCACATTGTCAGCCATATACTTACAATCCAGCTCTAATTCAGAAGCAGAGTACAGAAAACCCCAGCTTCATCATCTTTATCAATCAAACATGGTTCACAAAAAGATGTGTAAAAGACTATGGATCTGTTTGCAAATCTGTAACTTAAATGAGAATAATCAAAATAAACATCAAAAGAACTAACCCAGCGCTGGAAATATAATTTATAAAGCATAAGAAACCCCAAGGCACCTCTATTAGGGTCCCAAAAGAAAAGATAGTATGGCCATTAAATCAGAAAAGACTATAATGAAAAAGGAGAAACTAGAAATCAATAGTTTATGGAGATTAAAAAAATAGTCACCACAATAAAAAAGTAAATAGAAAGAATGAAAGAAAGTCAAGAAAACCTGCT